>CAUYQU010048780.1:0-31877 GCA_963574635.1 Cheracebus regulus | reverse complement strand
TCCTCCCACATTCCAGCAGTAATTTTTTTTTAGAAGAAATCTGTTTATTAAAAATTTCAAGACAGCAAGTGACAGAATAGCTTTTTTTTTCCACTCTGAGTTGAAATTTTTATTTTTTCTTTCTTTTCTTTCTTTTTTTTTTGCTACTTTTTTTTTTGTTGTTGTTGCATTTTAGGTTTTAGGGTACATGTGAAGAACATGCAAGATTGTTGCATAGAGTACATACATGGCAGTGTGATTTGCTGCCTTCCTCCCCATCAGCTATATCTGGCATTTCTTCCCATTATTTTTCTCCCCAACTCCCCACCCCTCCGCAGTCCCTCCCCTATTTACCCCCGACAGACCTCAGTGTGTGATGCTCCCCTCCCTGTGTCCATGTGTTCTCATTGTTCAACACCCGCCTATGAGTGAGAACATGCAGTGTTTGAGTTTCTGTCCTTGTGTCAGTTTGCTGAGAATGATGGTTTCCAGGTTCATCCATGTCCCTACAAAGGACATGAACTCATCCTTTTTAGCTGCATAGTATTCCATGGTGTATATGTGCCACATTTCCATTGTTTTTTGTTTTTATTGTACTTTAGGTTCTGGGGTACATGTGCATATGATGTAGGATTGTTGCATAGGTACATACATGGCAATGTGGTTTGCTGCCTCCATCCCCCTGTCACCTACATCTGGCATTTCTCCCCATGTTATCCTTCCTTGACCTCCCCACCCCCACTATCCCTCCCTTGCCCCTCCCAACAGACCCCAGTGTGGGATGCTCCCCTCCCTGTCTCCAAGTATTCTCATTGTTCAACACCTGCCTATGAGTGAGAACATGCAGTGTTTGAGTTTCTGTTCTTGTGTCAGTTTGCTGAGAATTATGGTTTCCAGATTCATCCATGTCCCTACAAAGAACACAAACTCATCATTTTTTATGGCTACATAGTATTCCATGTTGTATATGTGCCACATTTTCCTTGTCCAGTCTATCGTCGATGGGCATTTGGGTTGGTTCCAGGTCTTTGCTATTGTAAACAGTGCCACTATGAACATATGTGTGCATGTGTCTTTATAATAGTATGATTTATAATCCTTTGGGCATATACCCAGTAATGGGATTGCTGGGTCAAATGGAATTTTTATTTCTAGGTCCTTGAGGAAACGCCACACTGTCTTCCACAATGGTTGAACTAGTTTACACTCCCACCAACAGTGTAAAAGTGTTCCTATTTCCCCATATTCCATTGTTTTTTTAACTCTCAAAGGGTGACTTTAATTTTCATATTTCCAAGTTTGTTAGTGGCATGTCTCACCATTGTGCCTTACACTGCCAACTCTACCTGCTTTCTTCTTTCCAGGTTAACATCTACCCTTCCTTCCATTTGCACCCTTTGGCAATTAGTTATAAATCTACTTCACTGCTTCATGTTCCAATCCAAATTCTCCGCCTGATACTGATTATAAGGTTATTTATGCACCAACTTGTCACATGGACTCTGGGGCCTCAGTATACTAAGTCTACTATATTTCTTTGATCCACTCAATAGATAGTCTAAAATATTGTATTTAATAAAAAGTTTAAATATATGTTTAAAATATTTAATAATTTTAATAATAAATATTTAATTTTAAAATATTTTAAATAGATGGTTTAAAATAAAATAGATTGAACTTGGTTTAAAAAAATATTTAAATAGGGAAGATACAGCTTATAATTGTCAAAAGAGTGTGAAATTGGGAACCAAAAGTCCTGGATTCATATGTCTGTTCTTAGCACTTACTAGCTATGTGATCTTGGGCAAGAAACTTAACCTCCATTTAACCTCTCTAAATTTCAGTTTCCTCTCCTATGAAATGAGTATAATAATATCCAGTATGCTATGCAGATGAAAAGGGTTTTTTTTTGCTTTTTGTTTTTGTATTTTTTGAGGTGGAATCTCCCTCTGTCACTCAGGCTGGAGTGCAGTGGCGTGATCTCTGCTCACTGCAACCTCCACCTTCCAGGTCCAAGCGATTCTCCCACCTCAGCCTCCCAAGGAGCTGGGATTATAGGCACCTGTCACCACACCCAGCTAATTTTTGCATTTTTAGTAGAGACAGGGTTTTGCCATGTTGGCCAGGCCAGTCTCAAACTCCTGACCTCAGGTGATCCATCCGCTTCAGCCTCCCAAAGTGCTGGGATTACAGGCATGAACCACCATGCCTGGCTGAAAAGTTCAGCATATGATACATATAAAATTCTATGCAGTCTGTAATCCCAGCAGTTTGGGAGCCCAAGGTGGGTGGATCCTTTGAGACCAGGAGTTCGAAACCAGCTTGGCCAACATGGTGAAACCCTGTCTCTACTAAAAATATGAAAATTAGCTGGGCATGGTGGCAGGCGCCTATAATCCCAACTATTTGGAAGGCTGAGGCAGAAGAATCGCTTGAATCTGGGAGACGGAAGTTGTGGTGAACAGAGATCGTGCCACTGCACTCCAGCCTGGGCCACAGAGCGAGACTCCACCTCAAAAAAAAAAAGTTTTGGCAAACGTTAGACAACCAATACACCCAATAAACATAACTGGTATTCACATTTTTATGTAATTATTAAATTCACATTGATCTTTAGTGATCCCCTAAAGACAAAGGTGCTAAGCTCCCCTGGTCCAAACCATTTACAGTCCTTTACAACAAATGTAGCTCTGACTGTGTGATATCCAAATGACAATGCACCAGGTGGCATGGTCACTTCTGAGAGGTTCAAGGCACAAAGCATCTGGGGCCAACCAGGCAACAGACAGGGATCTGGGCAGCCCACAAGCACTGGACTTGAGTGTAGAGCAGATAGCAGATCAAATCCATGGCTTGAGGCAGAAATAAGGCACTAGTGGACTGCTAAATCTAGGGCAGAATCTTTCTGTCCTTTGCCCTTTTCAATACTTCCTGTTAGTTGTGGGCATCTAAAAACCCACAGGTACATAACAGCAGCCAGAGAAAGTACCTGATGACATTGAAGTACTGTCACTCAGTGCAATTCTGAGATATCATGGGTAGTGTAGTCTACTGGTTAAATGCTTGGGCTCTGGCATTAACATCCTGGGTTCAAATCCCAGCTTTGTTACTTACTAGTTGTACAATGTCATGAGTGGAACATTAACATCTCTGTACCTTGATTTCCCAGTAAAATGATAATAACAATGGAACCTATATCACAGGGTTATTGTGAAGATAAAATAGCACACATAAAGGTCTTAACACAGTTTCTTGCATGTGGCAAAGTCTCAATGTATTAGTATTATTTGCATTGTTATTCTCAATTCTGCATTTACCAGTAGCTAGTGATAGGAACTTACGCTTTTAGGGCTTTAGTTTTCACATCTGTCCAATAGGATTCTGCATGCAAGTCCCACCCTAGTCAATGAATTGCTGTGTGTCCCTGAGGGAGACTCCCTTTCTGTAAAATAAGAGAGTTGAGACATAAGTCTCAAGGTTCTTTCTAGCTGTAATATCTGATGGTGGAAACGACGATGATAATCAAGAATGATGATTCTCTCATCGAGTTCCAATCTCTGTGCCTTCTATCTTAGTTTAGAACCTTTATTCCCTCCCAATTGGACTGTCACAACAGCCTTAAAAGAGGTCTTTCTGTACCTGTTTTCTCTTGCTTCCAGTTTTCCACAGTGGTTCCTGCTATACTGATCTTCCTCAAATCAGTGACATTTCTCCACTGCGTAAGTCTTCAGTGGTGCTAAATTGGCTACCAAATAAAATCCAAACACATTGGTTTGGCAATTAAGGATAGCCACAGTCTCAAATCAATTCACTTTTCAGCCTTATCACAGCAGAGTGGTTGACAGCATGAACTTTATGTAATCAGACAAACCAGGTTTGAACTCCAGCCCCACTATTTCCTAACTGTGTAAATCCGGACAAAGCACTTAATCTCCCTGCATCTTCTTCATCTTAAAATTAGGCTGAAAATGCCTATCTCATAGGATTGTCTTAAAGATAAAATAAGCTGACATGTATAGCATGCTTAAGACATAATGCCTGGTATAAGATAGGGCCTCAAAAAGGAACAATTGTTATTATTTATGCTGCTAATGGTTGATCTAAACTGAACTGTTTGAAACACCTGCCTACGCACCTCTGCTTGTGCTATTCCTTCTACATGAGATTCCTTTTACCCGCAAGTATACATGCTCTAATTCTAAACACTCTGAGGCTGCAGCCCTAGTCCTCATGTCTTATCCTTATCTCACAGATGTGGGAAGTATCGGCTTAGAGCATGTCACTGGCCTTATTCCAGGTGAAACCAGATACTGTTCACATCTCAGAACAATACCAGATCCAGAGATGCTAACTTCTGGAGGATGGAACAAACTGAAGGGGCCACCTCAAATGCTGCCTTCTCTTCCAAACTTGTCCAGATTTGCCCAACTTGGCTGGAAGTCATCTCTAATAGCAATTTGTTAAAACTTTTTTTTTTTTTTGAGAAGGGTCTTGCTCTGTCACCCAGGCCAGAGTGCAGTGGCACAATCACGGCTCACTACAGCCTCAACCTCATGGGCTCAGTTGATCCTCCCACCTCAGCCTCCCAAGTAGCTGGGACTATAGTCATGCACCACCATGCCTAGCTAATTTTTTTTTTTTTTTTGTAGACACAGAGTTTTTCACATTGCCCAGGCTTGTCTCAAACTCCAGCACTCAACCAATCTGCCTGCCTCGGCCTCCCAAAGTGCTGGGATTACAGGCATGAGCCTGTTAGAACTTCTTATGACCTGTCTCACTTTCAAATTTGTGTGGTAGATATTTGTGTCCATGCCTTATCTTGCTTGCTAGATAAATTGAGTTATATGAGTATAGAAACAAAGACCCTGTGCCTCCACCCTCACTGCACTCCCAATCAGCATAATACATGTAACAGAGTTTGAGTTTAGAAATGAGACATCCCCTTGGAAGCTGGAATAATGAGGCTTTAAAAGGTATAAGAATCTGGTTCTTTTGTTTACCTCTTGATGCAATGTCTCTTGGCTCTGACTGCAATGGGCCCACCTCTTGCCCTCCACATCCCCTTCCCACCAACAAGATAAGAGCCTGCACAAGCTCTTATCTCTATTCTACTAAAACACTTCATGCTTCCTATTTCACCAGAATACTGAGTTTACAGGAGTTTATTAGGAGAGGTTAGAATCTGAAATGAGGCACAGTGGGGATACAGGTGAGGGACAGATCCAACTTCAGGTGATACATAGGAAGCCCTCAGTAAATGTCTGTGGAATGAATAAATGAATAAATGAATGAGTTAATGCTCTACCTTGGTTTCATAAACAGGGCAGCTAATTGCCCAGTTACCCAAAATTAGATCATCAGGGAATCTCAGGCAGGATGGGTAAGTCGATGTTGAACACTGTTGAACCAGAGCTCCAATCCCTCCTGCTTCCGGTTTGTGGGCTATCCTTGAGAATTTGAGACCTAGAAACCAGCTCCCAAAGGTGGAACTCAGGTTCTAGGGTGGAGAAGTCGACTGCCTCTCCTCTAGTCCCTGAACTTGAACATAGCTCACAGCATGTTGAACATCAACCAACATACGTATAGCTATGGCCAAATAAGCAAAACAGTCTTTAGCTTTCAACCTATTACACCAATTACATTGATCTCTTCTGAACTGCATTTCTCACTGCTGTTTGCCAACTTAAGGGAGGAAATCAATGGCAGCAACTTGTTTGGGTGGCAGCTGCTAGGGCAGGATCTGCCAGTGGGAGTCAAGCTGCCTGAGGACACCAAGATACATTCTCCGTCTCTCACTCTAACTTTTCATTAGTTATTTCATAATGAGCCTCTCATTATGAGAGGCTCATTATGAAATATGAAGAGATGGGTTTTATTTTGTTTTTCTTCTTTTATATGAAAAGAAGAAAACATTGCTTCTGAAATAAGCAATGCAAGTTGACAGTAAAAAATATAAACGTGCATCATCTAAAATATTTTTAAATATTAGTAATAAAATGCAAATGTAATAATCTCCATCTCTACCTAAAATTCTTCAAACCCTCCACATGATGATTAGGAAAAAGTTCAAATTTCTCAGTACAGCTTGCAAGACCTTGCATGCATCCTCCCTCTCCTCTATTCATTCACATGCTATTCTTTCCAAAGTGCCACACTATTGCTTTGCCTCTAGGCTTTCACACATGCACTTCCAACTACCCAAAATGCCTTTCTTGTTTGGCTCAACCACATTTGTTCTCACCTTAAATACCACTTCTACCTGGAGACTTCCCTGGTCACCACCCACAAGTCCAGGTGGGAGCCTGTCTTCCATATTCCCTAGCACCCTGCGCTTAACCCCTATGAGAGCCCTTATCTCAGTGTGGTTTAAACGTTACACTGTAGGCTCTGGAGCTAAATAAATAGATCTTTCTTGTTCTCAGTGGATTCTTCAATGCCTAGAATAGTAGCTGGCACTTAATAGAGCTCAGTTAAATGTTGTTGGAAAAAATGAAACTAACAATTAGCTGTTAAATTTGGAAAAGTTCTTCGAGACCATCTAGCCTAACTTCTTTTAACAGTGAGGCTCAGAGAAGCAGAGCTAAGTTCTAATTCCAGATTCTTGACTGAACTTCTGTGTGACCTTAGGAAATACCTTTCCCCTCTGGGTTTCAGTCTTTCCAGATTTATAAAATAAGAAAAGCCCATTCTGTTCCAACTTTTTCTGACTTTGCCTCCTCTTCCTTCTCATAGGTACCAGGTAGCTCATAGGTGCACTGACTGGGTGACTAGGTGAGACGGTGCAGTGAAAATATAAGGTCTGGTTCATCCGCTCAAATTGGTGTCAATCAAGCTGAGGAGATAAGACATACACAGTGAAGAAGTGCTCAATTAAACGTTCTAGGTGATTCGATCTTGCTAGGAGATCAAAAAGGAAGAAGTCAGGGAAACCTAGGGCATCAAGGCTCCTGTAGGAGATAAGCCTTAAGCTGAGAAAGCGGAATTTGCCTGAGCAATGAGGCTGACAGAGAGTGTCCCTGACACAGGACTGCCTGTCCACACCATGTGATGTAAATCACGAGTGCTCACTAGAGGCTCAGGCTGATGCTGATTCCAGTCCCAGCTCTACCACTCACCAGCCCTGTGCCTTGGACACATTTCTCAACCTTTCCAAACCTGTTTTCTTACCCTCACTATGAGAATCTGAATGTCTAGCTTGCAGGGGTTTTGTGAAGATTAAATGTATGTGACAGTATCTAGAATGGCGCCTGCTGCCTAACAGACCATTTTAAGAAATGCCACTTTCTTTTGTTCCTGCTAGCCACATAAATGGACTTGACATGTCACTGGCAGGAACATCAAAAGTGCAGCTGGGGTTTGGGGACTGAAGGCTTTTTCTGCCCAACCATTCATAGTCTGTTCACTCTGATGTGACTTGCCCAATGCCTCATTATAAACAGACACACACACACACACACACACACACACACACACACTTCATGAAAAATCCAAGGGAGAAGGAGAAGGCGAGACTATGTCCAATTCCCTGATCAGATGGAGCCAGATTGGGAGCTATCCATTACCATCAGGACAAAGAGCCAACACTCAGGCCAGGCCTGAAGTTCTCCCACCACCATGGGACTTACGAGATTATGAGGCCAAATGTCACTTTCTGTGGGGCTGGAGGGAGAAACTGCAATTAAATTATAGAATAATCCTATCAAATACCTTGGAACATTATATGAAGCTATTGATATTTCTATAGGAAAACAGAATGAGGCATGCACTATAGGAGGAATTGAGTGGAGTAAGAGTGAGTAGGGAGGAAGGTTGTTTGTTTTAGTTCATCCCTGCTGAGGACAGATCAAGACTGATGAGGATTTACAAGCAGCATTGCAAAAGAAAATATTGCATGACCTCATTTATACAGCACCCTCAAGGAAAAAAGCAATAGCAGGTCCTCCTGTGTGGAGATTATTCCTTGGAGGAGAACATTTAAGGTTGGACTTGAACTGAGGATATTAATCACCTGGGAAACTATAGACCCTTTGGGAGATCCAACACAGAGAGCTATGCCCTTCCTCCTTGGGAAACACAAATATTTCCTAAACTCTACTTGTGGTGTCATGATATTCATGAACCCAGGTTTACAATGTCTCTGTAATAAAATTTAAAACTTTATCTTTTTTGTTTTGTTTGTTTGAGACAGGGTTTCACTTTGTCACCCAGGCTAGAGTACAGTGGCATAATCATGGCTCACTGTAGTCTGAACCTCCCTGGATTCAAGTGATCCTTCTACCCCAGCCTCCTGAGTAGCTAGGACTACAGGCTACTGTACAGGCCATCACACGTGCCACCACACCAGCTACCTTTTGTATTTTCTGGTAGAAACGAGATCTCATCATGTTGGTCAGGCTGGTCTCAAACTCCCGGGCTCAAGCAATCCTCCCACTTGGCCTCCCAAAGTGCTTAGATTACAGTCATGAGCCATCGCTCCTGACCAAAAACTTTCTTAATGGAAATATTTCTTAACTGCATGACCCAGCTTTCTGCTATTGAGAACTACCCATACCATAATAGCCCCTCATGTTGTGAATAGAAACTGAATGGACTCTTTCAGTTCCTCTAGGAGTCAATTGAGCAAACTCTCAGCTAGGAGTCAGAACACGTGGGTTCTAGAATCAGCTCTGACCCTACATTTTCAGAGTGACACTAAGCCAGTCTCAATTCTCCCTGGACTTCAGTTTCTTCATCTGGAAAAAAAAAAAAAGTGGGAAGTGGGGATGGAGTTTTGACTAGGACAGCTATTCCTAACCTATATTCTATAGAAGATGCTCATCATGCACAAAATAAGAGGTCCATGGCCAAAATAAATCATATTCCACTCCCTTCTTGTGATGCACACAACTCATCAGCATATTAGGTCTCTGAGAAGTCCTACAATAAAAAAAAACCTGTTGTATTTCATCTGGTCTAACATTTCCCTAATTGATTTGACTCATAAATTTTCTTTCAGTGAAATAACTACTTTGCAGTCCCATCAGAGAAACATTAAGCACTGAGTTTAGAAGCTAGTAAGGTGACTCCATGACATCTATTAATTCCAAACAAATCAACATATGTCACAGTAAGTTATAGAAGACTGGTATTACAAGAGTGGGATGAACCCTAGGACCAGCAGGAACACTACAGAATTCTTCCACCCACCTTTCCTTCACTGCTTGAGAATTAATTGCTCTCTTTAGGGAGAATAGTTTGAATGCTCAGGCTTCAGCTTTCTTTCCTTTCATTCCTTCAATCTGTCTAGACCAGTGATTCTCAAATCATAATGTGCCTAAGAAATCCTGTACTATTGGGGTTGAGGGTAAAAGGGGGACTTCAATTTATCTGCAATGTATTTTTTCTGTTATTTGAAGAAACGAAGTAAACATGAAAAAGTATTAACAGGATGATGAAAACAAGTGTTTATTACATACATCTTTGAACTTCTCTTTAGATTAGTTTTTTTCAAAAGAAAGAATAACATTTATGTAATCTCAGTTCAGGGTTGAATATACCTTATCAGGCATTTAGAAGATTTTCAGGAGAAATTGTGATTTCCATGGTTTTTGTCTGATACACACCTTTTACGTCTCACCCTCATATAAGATGCAACCACACTTAATAACATCCTGCAGAAAAGGTTTTACTGGCCAAAAGCACACAGGTCCTCCAGAAGTTGATGTCCTTGGCCCTAATACTGCCTTCACCTTGTTTCCTGGCTATAGGACTATAGGGTCAACATCTTCCTGCGGCAGCAGTGGAATGACCCCCGCCTGGCTTATAATGAATACCCAGACGACTCTCTGGACCTGGACCCATCCATGCTGGACTCCATCTGGAAACCTGACCTGTTCTTTGCCAATGAGAAGGGGGCCCACTTCCATGAGATCACCACAGACAACAAATTGCTAAGGATCTCCCGGAATGGGAACGTCCTCTACAGCATCAGGTGAGTTCTGATCAGGTTCTCCCACTCCCTCCTCAGAACTTGCCTTGCCCCACTACCTTCTGGATGCAGACCCTAAAAGAGGGGCCAAACAGAGGTGAACAGGCCCTGGAAAACCAACACCTTTGCAGAATAGGCAGACCTAGCTCTATAACTTACAGTCAGCAAGTAAGAATAGAATACCATGGGGTATTTGACTCATGAATTTTCTTTCAGTGGAATAACTACATGGCAGTCCCATCAGAGAAACATTAAATATGCACTGAGTTTAGAAGCTAGTAAAACGTGACTCCATGACATCTATTAAACCTTTCCAAACAAATCAACATATGTCACAGTAAGTTATAGAAGGGTGGTATTACAACAGAGTAGGATTAGCCCTATGACCAGCAGGAACACTACAGAATTCTTCCACCCATCCTTCCTTCACTGCTGGAGAATTAATTGTTCTCTTTAGGCAGAATAGTTTGAATGCTCAGACATCAGCTTTGGGGTATTTTATTCTAGGAGCCAATGGTTTATTCCAACCAAGGAGATCAAGGAAGGCATCCTAGAGAAGCTGGGTTTTAAGTTACCCAACATTTCAATCAAACAAGATAGGAAAGAGTATTCAAGCATGATTATCAATAGCAGGAGCTAAAGCATAAAACCTAGAAAATCACAGCAACTTCAAAGTAAATGAGCCTGCCAGGTAGACGGTGTTGCTTGTGGTCAAGGTCAGGTCTACTCTATCCCTTCTATAAAATCTTTCTATCCCCCAAACCTTGCATTGGGTCTAGGAGTTTAGATCTTCTTCTCCAGATGTGGAGTATCCTTTAGATATTGGTTAGGGGCAAAGCCTTCAGAGTCTGTTGCCACCCCTCCACACCAAGTCCCTGTTCTTCTCTGCTAAGGCATAAGGAAAATGACCAATATCCAAGAGGTAAATGACACCAAGAGGCGTTATTATTACCTTACTCATGTAATAATAACAGCTACCATTCATTGAGGATTCACTAACTATGCTGGGTACTTTTCATGTGTTATATCTAGCCCTCCTAATAACTCCATGAACCAGGTTTTAATATTATTATGCTCATTTTAATATGCCCATTTTGCAGATTAGACAAGTGAGGATCAGAAATTTTAAGTAACTTGCTGAAGTTTCCAGTTAGTTAGTAGCAGAGCCTAGATTCTAATCTGTATTAGTGTGAATCTGATGCCCTCTCAAAGTCCTACATCAGTGCATAGCATTCAATAGGCACTCAAATATATGATCAATATATGAATATGTTTTTATTTCAAAGAGCTTAAAAGGACACTCGTCCTAAATGTCTTCTGCTCCTGCTCCAGTCCTTCAGAGAAACATACCTCATCATCAAGGGCAGGCTTGGAGGAACCTGAGGCTCATATGGCCTTCCTTACTCAGGAGCCCACCCTCCTGTCCCCACCAAGTAAACATCCAGACTGGGAGAGTGACAGGCTTAGGAAGTGACCACTCAGCCCAGCTGGCTGGGGGAATGGTAAGGTCAGCCTGCTTGGATTTTGCTGCTGCCAGGCTAGCTTCCTATCTCTAGGAAGTTAAGTCCTGGTGCAGCATGATAGAAGGACAGATCAGCAGAAAGTGATGTTTCCAAGGTCATTCAACTTGAGGAAATTAACCCAGTGTGACAGCTGCCCCACTTTGGAGCTTTTATCTGTCGAAATTCAACTGTATTCACTTTATCTTCACATTCTCCCTCCTTCCACTTCCTTCTTTTCCCTCTTCTCCCTCTCCCTCTCCCTTTCATTTTCCCCCCTTTGCTTCAACCTTGTGCTTAAAGGGGCCCACATCCAGAGCTGTGGGTGTAAGCTGGAGGAAGGAAGTTCACAAAGGACTGTGTACCTCACCACAGGCAGCCAAAGTGTCAGCTCAGTTCCACTGGAACAGCACCAATTAGGTGTCTTAGGATATTAGGGTTGGCTTTTCAGGATGGCAGTGCTGCCAGCAAACACATGAGTCAAACCCACCCTGGGACTCAGAATCCAAAGGCCAGGACACATGGTTTTGAATCCTGGCTGATATATCAGCTTGCTGTGTGACCTTAGATGACTCTCAACCTATCCCTTTCTACCCCCTGGGTTTCTCACCTGTCACATGAGGTAGTTGGCTTGATGATCTAAGGCTGTTTGGGCTCCGAAAGCCTTTCTTCTCCATCCCCTGCAGCAGGCACTCAGATGTTGGAAAAGCCTTTCAAGCTGGAGTCTTGTATCCCAGCTTGAGCTGCAGGCCTTAAATTCTGTTGAGGGGACTCCCTCTGGCTCTGAGTCTGTGGCCTCTGTAAGGGTTGAACAACCAAAATAAACAGCTAGCCTAGAATCCTGGGGAGCCCACCCCTTTCCAGCCGATCTCAGCATGAGCCCACTGATGTGAGTCAGCTGTGTTTGGACACCCAAAAGGCAGGAGGTCTCTTTGAAATAACTTTTTGATGAGCCCTGTGTGTGAAGAAGGTGGCCAAGAACCACTTGCAACACCTGCTGCAGGTGCACATGGGCACTGCTCAACTTAAAATTTGAGCTCTGTCCCTACCCGAGGGCTATGCAGAAGAGTAAGGAAGAAGGGCAGCCCCTGGCCTCCAGGCAACTTGCTAAAGGCAGGTGTCCAGACGCCAGGTAGACTCCAGAGAAACCCTGAAGTTCACTGACTCTTGTCACTTTAGGCAACCTACTTTTACCTCTCTAAGCCTCCATTTTTCAATCAGGAACTTGGAAATACACATATATTTATTTAATAAATATAAGTTGTCCACACCCACCACCACCCAAAAGTGCTGCATCCCAGCAGCTGTCTGGAGCTTTGTCTAGGCTGGGCAAAGTTGGCTGAGAGACCAGATGGCACCAGGTCACCAAGGTAGGGTGGGAAAAAGGGTTTATCGCTGCTTCAGGCCTAGGCCCAGCTGGTGGGAGCCACAGCAAGGGCTCTGGGAGCCTTCAGGACAGAGGCTGCGGCCAGGCCTGAGCCCCCAGCTCATCTCATGCCCAAGGCCAGAGGGTCTGCAGGTGCCCAAGGCCAGAGGGTCTGCAGGTCCCCAAAGCAGCTGGCCGCACTCTGGTTCCCACCGCTCTCTGCTGCAACTCCTTGTGGATTTTTTATCCTTCAGTTTTGCTAAATTCCTTTATTTGCTTTAACAGTTTGTACGTGTGTGTGTAATTGTCAGGGCTTTCTATATGTAAAAATCATGTCACGGCCGGGCACTGTGGCTCACACCTGGGAGGCTGATGTGGGAGAAATGCTTGAGCCTGGGAGTTTGAGACCAGCCTGGACCACCCCTGTCTCTACTAAAAAAAAATTTTGAGAGGTGGGGGATGGAGCCTTGCTCTGTCACCCAGGCTGAAGTGCAGTGGTATGATCTCAGCTCACTGCAACCTCCGCCTCCCGGGTTCAAGTGATTCTCCTGCCTCAGTCTCCAGAGTAGCTGAGACTACAGGCACATACCACCATGCCCAGCTACTTTCTTTTTTTGTATTTTTAGTAGAGGCAGGGTTTCACCATGTTAGCCAGGTTGGTCTCAATCTCCTAACCTTGTGATCCACCTGCCTTGGCCTCCCAAAGTACTAGAATTACAGGTGTGAGCCACCGTGCCTGGCCCAAATTTTTTTTTTAAAATTAGCAGGCATGGTGGCATGTGCCTATGGTTGCAGCTACTCTAGAGGCTGAGGCAACATAATTGCTTGAGCCTGGGAAGTCGAGGCTGCAGCAAGCCATTATTACGCCACTGCACTCCAGCCTGGGCCACAAAGAGAGATCTTATCTCTCAACAATAAATAAACAAACACAAGTTCCCTGACCTTCTTTCCCTACCTTGGACAACTGATTTTCTATTAATAACTAGAATAGAGGCGCAGCCTCCCTGATATGTGGATCCTGCATCATTCAATTCCCTTCTCTTCCCAGAATCACCCTGACACTGGCCTGCCCCATGGACTTGAAGAATTTCCCTATGGATGTCCAGACATGTATCATGCAACTGGAAAGCTGTGAGTGTCTTCCATGAGTCCACTAGAAAGAACCAGGCTCCCTTTTACCCATGGGACAGGCAGAAATTCCCACACAGCTGCTCCTAACCACTATACCCCAGGAGATTACTGTAATGACCCAAAATATTTGATGAAGGACTTTGCTTTTAGAAAATTAAAAATACAACTTCCCTCACGTGGCCTGACTGAGGCCCATATTTTGGAGCCAGCACATTCTCCAATGGATCATTGTTCCACATCTATAGTGAATATGAATGGAAAAGAAATGGCTTGAATAAGCCATGGTCCTTGAACCCACAAGATGTTCACTACAGCAGCGGAGGTAAACAACTGACGGCACAAACAACTCTAACAAAGGGCGACAAGTGATTGGTGTGTTGTTAGAAGTACAAAGCACTGTGGTCTCGTGGCAGAAAGAATGCTTCCTTCTGATGGAGAAGGAGAGAGGGTATTGGAGTAGACTTTATGGAGGACCAGGATTTTAACAGATTGGATAGCTGACTCCTTTGATTGCAAACAGAGAAACCAATCTGACTAACTTAAAAATGCAGAAACCAAGGCAGAGCACTTAGGCAACAGGAACTAATGGATCATTTCCTTGGAGTACTATCCATGAGGGGAATCAGCACAAACCAATTCTGAAAGTTTTGTTACTTCACTCAAGAGTCGCTGAAGTGCTGGGGCATAGTCTGGCCTAGCTCGAGTCACCATTTCACACGTTCCCCCTCCTACCCCGTTCCGCAGAGGAATATCTGCTGTGAGCAAAAGAGGAGGTTGGCAAGGATAGTGTGCAGGTGAAAATAGCAGATATCAACTGCATTTCACCATGGGAGTGAGAGGGGAAACAACAGGACAAGCTAATGCAGAAAGTTGGGAAGAGAGGTGGAAGGGCTATGATATAGATATAAAAATTAACCAGTTTTTACCTCCCTTGAGAGGAAAAAAAAAAGCAACATGGTCTCACAAATTCCATCAAGTGTCTGATGTCTCTCAGTCTCTAACCCTAACCAACCTTCTTCTGATCCCATCCCAGTTGGATATACCATGAATGACCTCATCTTTGAGTGGCAGGAACAGGGAGCTGTGCAGGTGGCAGATGGACTAACTCTGCCCCAGTTTATCTTGAAGGAAGAGAAGGACTTGAGATACTGCACCAAGCATTACAACACAGGTAGGTACAAAGGCCATCCTCCTCAGATCGCACCCCACAACCAGGACTGAAGTTTGTTTCAAACACATTCAATCATTGACTCAACAGATCTTACGAAGTACCCATGATGGGAGCAGCTATATATTTATTACCTAGTGGTTAAGACAATAGGTGAAACAAAAAAGTGGCTCTGATATTCTCTTTCTGTGAGTCCTGAAGTGAGTAGTTTAAGCTTGGGTTGTACCTAATTACCAGGGAAGCTGGTAAATACAGTCATTATTCCAGGTAGTGGAATTGATCCTATTTCTAAGGCAGAAGTGAAGAACTTATATTGGGAAGACACCCAGTAGTCTCTGTCACAGAGGTACTGGCATTTCCAGTAGAGAATGCTCACAATAGACCTCAGCAAGAGGGAGCTTAGAAGTGGCACTGAAGGTTAGTAAATAGCTAGAAAGGGTTCACTAGCCTGTGAGCTATGAGAAGGCAGAGAAGCCACGATGGTGTAGCTCAGCTCTCTATCTCCCATGCCTTTTTGGAAGATTGAATATCTGGATGACTGGGGCCGGATCAAGACTGGCTTTGCATGCCCTGTCTCAGGCTGAGAACAAGCTCATAAAAGCATGGAGGAAGAAAGTCAGTCGGTTGGTACAGCAGCTGGAAGGATGGGTAGGAAGCTGGGATTTGAACCTAGCTGCATAGAGTAAAGAGACATGGAAGGCCAGTGAGAGGAGAAGGTGAAAGAGAGGGATTGAGAGAAACGATCCTAGGCTCTGGTGCAAGTAGAAAGCCCAGTGAAAGTGCAGGCACCCTGGGCTATGGTCTGTCTTGGGCAGCTGCCTTGTTTTGAGTCACCTCAGAGTTGTTTCAGAACCTCCAAAGATATTCTCTTCGTCCCTTGAGCATTAATGATATTCCCATAGCAGCGGTGAAAGTAATGACTCCCAAGTCAAATCACCACAACTGACCTTCACATACTAAGTCTTTCACTCTTTATAGAGCAATTTCTTTTCTTCTTTCTTTTTAGCTTTCTTAAGGTACAACTGACCAATAACAATTGTATATATTGAAGGTACACGACATGATGTTCTGATATATATATATACATTGTGAAATAATTATCACACTCAAGCTAAGTAGCATATCCATCACCTTACATACTTCTCAGTGTGTGTGTGTGTGTGTGTGTGTGTGTGTGTCGTATGCCTGATAAGAACACTTAAGATCTACCCTCTTAAAGACCTAGATTAAGCTAAAATGATAAAACTTGTAGAAGACATGAGGACAGATCTTCCTAATCTTAGATTTGGCCATAGATTCTTAGATATGACATCAAAAACACAAGCAACAATGAAAAAACAACAGATAGATTTGACTTCATAAATATTAAAAGCTTGTGTGCATCAAAGGACACATAGTGAAGATAAAGAACCCACAGAATGGGAGAAAATATTTATAAATCATAAATCTGATAGAGGTCAAATATTCAGAATATATTTAAACACTCTTAAAGTGTGGGGAAAAAAATGCCAGGCATGGTGGCTCACGCCTGAATCCTGGCATTTTGGGAGGCCAAGGCAGTTGGATCACTTGAGGCCAGGAGTTTGAAACCAGTCTGACCAACATGGTGAAACCCTGTCTCTACTAAAAATAAAAATTTAAAAAATTAGCTGGACATAGTGGCACAAGCCTATAATCCCAGCTACTTTGGAGGCTGAGACAGGAGATCGGTTGAACCTGGGAGATGGAGACTTCAGTGAGCTGAGATGGTGCCAGTGCACTCCAACCTGGGCTTTTTTTTAAAGACTCTATCTCAAAAAAAAAAAAAAAAAAAAAAAAAGTGAAAAAGTGATCTACCCTCTTAGCAAATTTCAAGTATACAGGACAGTAATGTTAATTCTAGTCACATAGCTGTATATTAGATCTCCAGAACTTTTATTCCTCTTGCATAACTGAAACTCTGTACCCTTTGACCAACATCTCCCAATTTCCCCCATCCCTCAGCCTCTAGCAACCACCATTCTATTTTCTGCTTCTATGACTATTTTAGATTCCACATGTAAGTGAGATCATGCGATATATGTCTTTCTGTATCTGGCTTATTTCACTTAATATAAAAATGTGCTCCAGCTTCATCCACAATGTCACAAATGGCAGAATTTCCTTCTTTTTTAAGGCTAAATAATATTTCATTTTCTTTATCCATTCATCCATTGAGAAATATTTTATGGTCTAGCAATCCCACTTCTAGATACATATCCAAAGAAAATGAAATCAGTATCTCAAAGATACATCTGCACTCCCATGTTCACTGCAGTAATATTCACAATAGCCAAGATATGGAAACAGCCTAAATGTACATAGCATATTCTCATTCATTTCATTTGCTCTTCACCATGTTCATTTTAGTAAGGGCTGAGCTCTGTGCTAGACCCTATGGATACAAGGAGAAAAGGCTGACAAGACCCTGCCTATATGGAGCTTAGAGTCCAAGGAGCTTCAGGAGATTCCCTAGTTATTGTGCTTCAGTAGACAGGAACTAAGACCCCACCCTAGGACTAGCTCCATCCCACTTCCAGGGATACACAGACAGGGAGGAGACAAGCTGCCTAGTCTAGTGCAGAAGACAGAGAGAAAGAGGGACTGACTTGCCCACTCACTCACTGTATTATGTCTTAAATGCTCTGATGATCATGTGAACAGGGTTCAAAGAACACAGAAAAAAAGCAGCATTCTGCCTGAGGGAGAAGGAATGCTGCTTACATTTACACTGCCATGGAGGAGAAGGAAGATTTCTTTGGCTGGTTGTGGGAAGGAACAAGGGCATTCTGGGCAAAGGGATGAGCAAGATCAGAAGCTCAGAAACATGAAAGTTCAGGGCATGCTCAAGTCAAAGGATGGCATGTAGGGAGTCATGATTAGGGTGAAGAGTGATGGGGAAGGGGACAGAAAGACTGGTTAGAGCTTGACTATAAAGGGCAGGCTAAAGAGTTTGAACTTTTTCCTGTAGGTAATGAGAACTGCCTTGTATGAGGAAAGAAGGATAGGACCAAAGGTTTTAGAAGAGGAAATAACAGAATCAAGTCATATTTTAACTGGCAGAAAGGTAGAGAAAGTGCCACTTCGGCCCATTCTCAGCAACAAAATACTGATGTTGTTGATGATGATGATGACGATGGTAATTATGGCAATTGATAATCCAGAACATTTATAATGTATGAGGACTGTGCTAAGCTTTTCATAAGCATCACCTAATTTTAACCTCACATTAACCATGTAAGTAACTATATGAAGGAGGTATTATGTTTATTATTATCCCCAGTTTACTATACATGACAAACATATACAGAACAATTCAAATACTTGTCTAAGGACACAGGGAGTGTGAGACTGGACCAGAACTCCAGCCAAGGTTGTTCTAACCCTAAAGCTTTTGGTCCTATTCATCTGGCTACACTGCCTTCTCACTGCAATTTCTTGCAGGTAAATTCACCTGCATTGAGGCCCGGTTCCACCTGGAGCGGCAGATGGGTTACTACCTGATTCAGATGTATATTCCCAGCCTGCTCATCGTCATCCTGTCATGGATCTCCTTCTGGATCAACATGGATGCCGCACCTGCTCGTGTGGGCCTAGGTATCACTACTGTGCTCACCATGACCACCCAGAGCTCTGGTTCTCGAGCATCTCTACCCAAGGTACGTCCCATTGCCCAAAAGCATAGAACACCTGGACAAATAAGGACAGTAACCACTTCCTTGCCCCGCCTAAAACATGGAAAGCAAAGGAATTATTCACTACTTATTTATGTACTATACTCTGCAGGATCCTGCAGATCTTTGCAGCTTCTACACTTTTCTGATCCATCAAACCTTCTACCAGACTCAATGTTATGGTTCAATACGAGTTGCCAGACACCACATTCTGCTCCACTGTCTACCAACACTAGACACACATTCTGCTTCATTTACTTTTAACACTCAACTTCACATTCTCCTCCATTCACTTTTAGAGCTAAGTACAACATTCTGCTCTTTTCACTATTAATAGTAAATACTATGTGTCAGGGATCTCCAACACTAACCCCATATCCAGAGATTGGATAGAAAGATTCATAGGACTCAGCATAAAGTTGTATTCACAGCTAAGATATTTTTATTTTTTGAATTAAAAAAGACCTTGATACTCCACCCTTCGAGTTACAATTGGAACAACTAGGCGAGGGGAAACAGTTGAAGTGGGATAAAGAACTAGGAGGGGTTCGATGGCTGGATGTCTAGTCCACTTAGTTTTTGTACTGGAAGGACTCATCACTGGTTTCATTGAGAAGACACGTATGGATGAGGGCTTCTGTCACCGTAAAAGGGTCACAGTTGGCGGGGGGGTGGGGTGACAGTCTTCAAAGTAATGCTGCTTCTCCTGGCCAACGGTCCAGGTAATGCATATGTTGGGGCTACAATTGGTTACACCAGCAGAAAAGTTGTTGATGTTGGAAGTTTCATGGAATCCAATTAGGCATTGGGCATTGTCCAGGCCTCCCTTGGGATCACAGGCATGGATGTGGTACTGATGCCACTTGCTTAGTTTCTCAATGGCCTCCTCAATGTACTCCAGACCATTCTCCTCCCACGTGGCCTTGGTGCTAAAGTTAGTACGGCAGCCTGCCCCATTCCAGTTCCCAGGAATGGGCTTAGGATCGAAGGTTGCTATCACTCCAAAGTCTTCACATAGATGATACAAAATGAAACAGGCCACCTAGAGATGATTTCCCATGCTGATTCCTTCAGAGTCTGATTTGAAATTACCACTGGGCAGGCATGACCTCGGCATTAGTCTCCGCAATCTTGACTCCAGCATACAAGCAGGCCTGTAATGGGCCTCCATGATGTTCCTGCCACAGGCTTTTTCTGCTCCCACACTACAATAATAGGGACACTGGGGTCCCAGAAAGCCAATGGAAGGCCAACCAAAGGGGTGCCCATCTGTCCCCTCATGTTCCTGCTCCATGCTAAACCAGGGTTGCTGGTTGCTCACCATGTCCATTATCCATTTACAGGTGTGCCTCAGATTGGTCTCTGTAGGCTTTCAGTTGTACTTGAAAACTTTACAGAACACCAGCTTGTAGGGCCCTTACTGAAAGAGTCCTAAAACATGGCAGCAGGCATGAGATACATGTCACTGTTGGAGCCTTCAGATTGTAAAATACTAGAGCTATCAAAATTCCAGGCCAGGCACGGTGGCTCACACTTGTAATCCCAGCACCTTGGGAGGCCAAGGCAGGTGGGTCACCTGAGGTCAGGAGTTCAAGACCAGCCAGGCCAACATAATGAAACCCCATCTACTAAAAATACAAAAAATAATCTGGATGTGGCGGCACACACCTGTAATCCCAGCTACTCAGGAGGCTGAGGCAGGAGAATCACTTGGACCCAGGAAGCGGAGGTTGCAGTGAGCCAAAACCGTGTCGTTGCACTCCAGCCTGGGCAACAAGAGTAAAAACTCCATCTTAAAAAAAAAAAGAAAGAAATTCCACTCAGGCAACTCTTCCACACACTTGGGCTCACTGTCCAGGGGCTGGGTCTTACAGTGTAGTCCTTTTCCAGTACCATGGATTCGTATATACACGGCATGGACTTTCTCACCCTGAGGCAGGGACATGTACACCTGTTTAGTGCCTTTCTTTAAGTGGGAACTTGCTGAAGTCGTCATGGTGGAAGGTGTTCTGGATGCCGAGCAGGTGGGCGGGTAAAGGTAAGCCGAGAGAGCAAGGTGAGGAGAGGAGAGGAGGCCACTGCGCTGCTCACATACTCCGCTCTTCTCCCATTCTCGGCTCTCCACAGCTAAGATTTATTACAGCAACACAGTCTCCACAGCTGGCTCATCAGGAGGAAAGAACACAGGCAGAGACTAGAGGAATCCATGTGCAGGCTTCCTTACTCTCTCCCTCCCATGAGGGGGTCACAAAGAATGCACTCTTACTCCAGCAACAACAATGCAGATATGTGCTATGTTTCTGCCCAAAAAGACAGAAAAACAGAAACTGTTAGCCAGGCATGGTGGCATGTGCCTGTAATCCTGGCTACTCAGGAGGCTGAGGCAGGAGAATCACTTGAACCAGAGAAGTGGAGGTTGCAGTGAGCCGAGATCATGCCACTGCCCTCCAGGCTGGGCAACAAAGTGAGACTCTGTTTTAAAAAAAGAAAGAAAGAAAGAAAAAGTAAAACAGAGACTGTTCTACGATTCATTTGAGGCTCAGTGTGCCATGTTTTAACTGGGAGCTGGACACATCAGCACCCTCTGCCTGGCATGTGCCAAAATTCCAGACGCCCAAAAGGAAAGCAGATTGTTCAGCATGAACCAGATTGTTTGTACAATCTAGGTACAGTGAGCCAGGCTCATCAGTTAGGGAAAGTAGGAATATTCCTAAAATCCAACTTCCCAGATGCCATCCAAGAGGCAAACCTGCAAGAGGCCCTTTCTAAGTTAGCAGGCTCAGGCCTGTTTTATTAACCCTTTTCTGGACACACGTCAATTTGATTCTTACATTTCTAGTGTTAAACATCACGTTTGCTGTTAACTCCTAAACCATATTCTGCTTCATTCATTATCAACACTAGACACAGCATTCTGCTGTTAATGTCAGGTACACATTCTGCTCCATTCACCCGTATGCTAGACACAACATTTTGTTCCATTCACCTCTAACACCAGATACAGCATCCCACTTCATTCATTACTAACACCAGGCACTATTTTTATTCCAGTCACCCTTACAATCAGTACAACCTTCTGTTCCCTTCACTGTCAACACTAGACCTTGCATTCTGCTTAATTCACTTTTTATTTTTTTGAGATGAAGTCTTACTCTGTTGCCCAAGCTGGAGGGCAGTGGAGTGATCTCGGCTCACTGCAAACTCCACCTCCCGGGTTCAAGTGATTCCCCTGCCTCAGCCTCCCAAGTAGCTGGGATTACAGGCATGTACCACCATGCTCAGCTAATTTTTGTAATTTTAGTAGAGACAGGGTTGCACTATGTTGGCCAGGCTGGTCTTGAACTCCTGACCTCGTGATCCGCCCACCTCGGCCTCCCAAAGTGCTGGGATTACTTAATTCACTTTTAACACTAAACATAATGTTTAATTTCACTTACTATTAATGCTAGACACCATACTCCTCCATTTACCCTTAGTTGAGGTTTAACATTCTGTTCCCTTCACTATTAATCATCGATGCTTCATTCTACTTCACTCTTTTAATGCTACATGCTGCATTCTACCACATTCACTATTATTGTTTGAGTCACATTCTGCTCTATTCATTCAACAACAGACACAATGTTCTGCCCTACTATTAAAGCCAGACACCATATTCTGCTTCCTTTAGCCTTCTGCTAAAAACAATGTTTTGCACCATTTCCAATTAATGCTGCTTAACATTCTGTTTTGATATATAAAAGTTGAAAGAATATACAATAAACACTCTTTACCCATATTCATACCCATATTCATACCCTTTACCCAGATTCACCAGTTATCATTTTGCCACAAATACTTTCTCTATATAGGTAGATGGATGGATGAATACATAGATAGATGGGCAGGTAGGTAGGTAGGTAGATAGGTAGATGCAATTTTTGCTGAATCAACACAGAAATGACAATTCACCTCAAAATAAGGAAGGAGAATCCCAATGACATTATCACATCTTTAAAGTTTAACATTAATTCAATAATTATTATTGACAGAAATAATTTGATTTGAAATAATTCAATAATATCATCTAATACAGAACCTTTATTTAAATTCTCCCACTTTTCAAAAAGAAGTCATCAGAAAATATGATGAGGGATTCAATCAAGACTCCAGTTTAAGTTGCACATGGTTGCTCTATTTTGTCTCTTTTAACCTAGAACAATCTCCCAGCTGTTTTTTGTTTTTCATGACACTGTTCCATTAACTTTTAACGTGAGACACAACATTCTGTTTCACTTGCCATCAGCAGTAGACACCACACTCTCCTCTATTCACCTTTACAACAAAACTTGACAATATGCTCTCTGCACCATTCACACTAGACTTCAAAGTCTGCTGCATCCACTACAAATGCTTGAATCCACATTCTCTGATAACTATTAATACCTGACAACACAGTCTGCTGTGTGCAATTGTAACAGTAGACATAATGTTCTGCTTTCTTTTCCTTATGCTAGATTCAACATGCTGCTCCCCTCACTATTAATAGTTGATGCCACATTCTCCTTTACTTATGGTTTACCCTAGACGCAACATTCTGCTGCACTCGTGGTTAACACTAGACTCAATATTTGGTTCCATGTGTTATTAATATTCAACTTCACCTTCCCCTTCATTCATATTTTTTATTCATTTGCCTTTTTATAAGCATTAGATTTAGTTCCTTTTAATATATTCGCAAACTTGTACAATCCTATCTATACAACTACCTACAGACAGTATCTAATTCCAGAACATTTTCATCACCCAAAAAGAAAATCCATACTCTCCAGCAGTCACTTCTCATTTCTCACTCTCAGGAGCCTTTGATAGCTGTAAATACTTAATACCTGTATAAATTTGCCTATTCTGGACATCTCATATAAATGGAATCATACAATAGGTGGCCTTTTATGATTGGCTTCTTTCACTTAGTGTAATCTTTTTAAGGTTCATCCATGCTGTAGAATGCATCAGTACTTCATTCCTTTTTGTGGCTGAATAATATTCTATGGTAGAGATATGTCACATTTTGTTTATTCAGTAATTAGGCATTTGGTTTATTTGCACTTTATTAGAAATAATGCTGCTGTGAACATCTATGTACAAGTTTTTGTCTGGACATGTTTTCAATTCTCTAAGGTATATAAGGTAGAAGTGAAATTGTTGTGTCACATGTTAACTACATGCTTAACTTTTTGAGGAACTCCCAAACTGTTTTCCAAAGCAGCTACACCATTTTATGATCCCACCAGAGTTCCAATGTCTCCACACCTTCACAAACATATATTATTATCTGTTTTTTTTTTTAACTTTAGCCATCTTAGTTGGTGTAAAATAGTATCGCATTGTGGTTTTGATTTGCATGTTGCTAATGAATAATGCTTAGCATTGTTTCATGTGCTCATTGATCATTTCTATATCTTCTTTGGTGAAATGTCTATTAAAATCTTTTACTCACTTTTGATCTTATTGAGTTGTAATAGTTCTTTATTTATCCTGGATTTTAGAGCTTTATCAGATATATGATTGGCACATCTTTTCTCTCATTCTATGTGCTGTGATTTGGATTCTTGTTCTTACAAACCTTGTATTAAAATTTAATCCCCAACATTGGAGGTGGGTCCTAATAGAGGTGTTTGGATAATAGGATTCCTCATCAATAGATTAATGCCCTCTCTCAGGGGTGAGTTCTTACTCTATTCATTGTTAAAAAGAGCCTGGCCACAGGTAATACACCTATGTAACAAACCTGCATGTCCCGCACATGTATCCCAAAACTTATTTATGAATAAATAAAATTTTAAAAAATAATTTTACAAAAACAGCCTGGCATCTCCCACCACTTCCTCTCTCACCATGTGAGCTCTGCACATGCTAGCTCCCCTTCACTTTCTACCATGAGTGGAAGCAGCCTGAGGCCCTCACCAGATGCCCAATCTTGAACTTCTACAGACATCAGAATTGTGAGCCAAATAAACCATTTTTTCTTTATAAGTTACCCCACCTTAGATATTCTTTTGAAGTAACACAAAATGGACTAAGACTCTATGGGTTTTCTTTTCACTTGATTGATAGTATCATTTATGCACAAAAGCTTTTTAATTTTGATAGTCTAATTTATCTATTTTTTTCTTTTGTTGGTTATGGTTTTTTTTTTTTTTTTTTTGAGATGGAATATTGTTCTGTTGCCCAGGCTGGTGCAGTGGCATGATCTTGGCTTACTGCAACCTCTCCCTCCTAGGTGCAAGCAATTCTCCAGCCTCAGCCTCCTGAGTAGCTGGGACTATAGGTGTATGCCACCAGGCCTGGCTAATTTTTGTATTTTTAGTAGAGACGGGGTTTCACCATGTTGGCCAGCCTGGCCTCCAACTCCTGACCTCAAGTGATCTGTCTTGGACTCCCAAAGTGCTGGGATTATAGGTGTGAGCCACTGTGCCTGGTCTTGATGTCATTTTTTAGAAAATATTGCCTAATTCAAGGTCATGAAGATTCATACCTATATTTTCTTCTAAGAATTTCATAGTTTAGTTATGTTTAGGTCTTTGGCACATTTAGATTTATTTCTGTATGTGATGTGAGGGAAGAGGTCAAATTTCATCTTTTTTTTTTTTGAGACAGAGTCTCACTCTGTCGCTCAGGCTAGAGTGCAGTGGCACAATCTCAACTCAATGCAATCTCCACCTCCTGGGTTCAAGTGATTCTCCTGCTTCAGCCTCCTGAGTAGCTGGGATTATAGGCACACACCACCACACCAGGCTAATTTTTGTATTTTTAGTAGAGACAGGGTTTCACCATGTTTGCCAGGCTGGTCTTGAACTCCTGACCCCATGTGATCCACCTGCCTCAGCTTCCCAAAGTGCTAGAGTTACAGGTGTGAGCCACCACACCCAGCCCAACTTCATTCTTTCACGTGTGAATATCCCAGCACCATTTGTTGAGAAGAGTATTCTTTCCCCTGTTGAATTGACATCCATGTCAAAAAAATCAATTGACCCATAAATGGATTGGCTTACTTCTGGACTCTCAATTCTACTCCATTGAATCTATATGTTGGTCCTTTTGTCAGTACCACACTGTTTTGGTTACTGTAGCTTTGGAGTAAGTTTTAAAATCTGGAAGTGTGAGTCCTCCAACTTTGTTCTGCCTTTTCAAGATTGTTTTGGCTGTCTTTTGTATTTGCGTATGAACACAAATATAAATTTTAGAATCAGCTTGTCAATTTTTGAAACAAAAATAATAGCTGGGTTTCAATAAAGAATGCATTGAATCCGTAGATGAATTAGGGTATCTTAATCTGCCATCTTAACAATATTATGTATTCCAATCCATCAACATGGGATTTCTTCCATTTAGGTCATATTTAATTTTTTTCAACAAAGATTTCTAGTTTTCGTGTACAAGTCTTGTACTTACAACAGATATTGTACAGGTATTATATTCTTTTATGCTATATAAATTGAATTTTTTTAAGTTTAATTTTTAAATTATTCATTCCAGCCTATAGAAATACAATTGATTTTTGTATATTCATCTTGTATCCAATAACTTTGCTGAATTCATTTATTAACCCTAAGTCTTTTATACAGCCTTAGGATTTTCTTTGTACAAGACCATGTGATCTACAAATAGAGATGGCTTTATTTTTTCCTTTCTCATCAAGATGCCATTTATTTCTTTTTCTCACCTAATTTCCCTGGCTAGATCTTCCAATACAATGAAGAATAGAAGTGGTAAGAACATATATTCCTGTCTCATTCCTGATCTTACAGAGAAAGCTTTCAGTTTTTCACTTTAAACATGAAGTTAGCTGTGGGTTTTACATAGATGCCCTTTACAGTTTAAGGAAGTTTTCAATTCTTAATTTGCTGAGTATTTTTTACCATGAAAGGTGTCAAATTTTGTCAAATCCTGTTTCTGCATCTATTTCGAGGATTGTGTGATATTTCTCCTTTATTTTATTCATATGGTGACTGATTGATTTGTGTGTACTCAACTACCATTGCATTCCTGAGATACATCCCACTTACTCATGATGTATAATTCTTTTCTATATATCACTAGATTTGGTTTGCTAGTGTTTTCTTGAGAATTTTTTTGTCTGTATTCATAAGAGATATTGATATGTAGTTTTCTTTATTGAGATGTCTTTGGTTTTGTTATTAGGATAATACTGGCTTCTTAGAATGAGTTGAGAAATGTTCTATCCACTTTCACTTCTCTGAGAGAGTATAAGAAGGATTTGTCTTAATTCTTTAAATGTTGGTAGAATTCATGAAGGAAGCCATCTGGACTTTTTTGGGTGGGGGGGGATTACTAATTCAATCTCCTTACATGTTATGTGTGTATTCAAGATTTTGGTTTAGTTTTTTGTTTGTTTTGAGGTGGAGTTTCACTCTTGACTGGAGTGCAGTGACATGATCTCAGCTCACTGCAACCTCCACCTCCTGGGTTCAAGTGATTCTCCTGCCTCAGTTGCCCAAGTACCTAGGATTACAGGTGCACACCACCACATCCAGCTAATTTTTGTATTTTTAGTAGAGATGGGGTTTCACCATGTTGGCCAGGCTGATCTTGAACTGCTGACCTCAAGTGATCCACCCACCTCTGCCTCCCAAAGTTCTGGGATTACAGGTGTAAGCCACCATGCCCAGCCTCCATTTCTTTTTGAGTTAGTATCTTTTTAGGAACTTATCCACTTCATTTAGGTTATCTAATTTATTGGCATACAGTTGTTCAAACTATTCCCTAATAACCCATTTTATTTCTGTAAAGTCAATGGAAATGCCACCTCTTTCACTCTTTTAGTAATTTGATTCTTCCTTCATTTTTTCTTGAACAGTATAGTTAGCAGTTATTCAATTTTGCTGATCTTTTCAAAGAATTCCCTTTTGGTTTCATTGGTTTTCTCTATTATTTTTCCACTATTTTACTTACTACTATTCTAATGTTTATTATTTTCTTCCTTCTGCTTACTTTGACTTTAGTTTGCCCTCCTAGTTTCTTAAGGTGGAAAGTTAGGTTATTAATTTGGGACTTTTCTTCTTTTTAATACAGGTGTTTACAGCTATACACTTCCCTCTAAAAATTATTTTAGCTCATCTCATTAGTATTAGTATGTTGTGTTTTTGTTTTAATTCAACTCAGAGTATTCCTTAATCTTTTATTTATTCTTTGATGCAATGTTTATTTTTGTGAGTTTTCCAACTTTCTTTTGGTTATTGATTTTTAATATTCCATTGAAATCAGAAAACATATTTTGTATGATTTCAACTATTTTAAGTTTGTTGAGACTTGTTGTATGTGTAATACGTGGTTTATTCTGAAGAATACTCCATGTGCACTTCAGAAGAATGTATATTCTTCTGTTATTGTGTGGAGTGTTCTATAGGTATTTTTTAGGTCTAATTGGTTTACAGTGTCATTCAAAGTTTTTTCATTTCCTTGGCAATCTTCTAATTGTTCTATTCATTATTGAAAGCAGGGTTCTGAAGACTCTAAGTATTATTGTTGAATTATCTATCACTTCAATTCAGGCAGTTTTGTTTCACACATTTTGGGGCCCTGTTGTTAGTTGTGTAGGTGTTTATATTTGTTATATTTCTGATGGATTGACTCTTCTATTATAAAATGATCTTCATCTTTTAATAACAATTTTTTTTCTTAAATACTGGGTTTGTGTGTGTGTGTGTTTGATATAATTACCTACAGGTCTCTTTTGGTTACTGTTTACATGGTATGTATTTTTCCATTCTTCTACTTTTATCCTAGTTGTGTCTTTGAATCAAAAGTGTGTCTTTTATAGACAGTATGTAGTTGCATGTTAGTTTTTAATCCAGTCTGACAATCTCTTTCAATTAGTTTGTTTAGTCTATTTCCACTTAATTTAATTAATGTGATAAAAATTGCAATTGGTATAATTTACATCTGCCATTGCGTTGTTTTATATATATGTCTTTTTTGTGTCTTTGTTCCTCCATTACTGCCTTTTTTGCATTAAATATGTATTTTTATCAGTGCAGTTGTTCATGCCTATAACCCCAGCACTTTGAGAGGCTGAGGCAGATAGGTTGCTTGAGCTCAGGAGTTCAAGACCAGCTTGGGCAACATGGTTAAAACCCATCTTTACAAAAAATAATTTTTAAAAATTAGCTGGGTGGGATGGCACACAGCTGTAGTACTAGCTATTTGGGAGGCTGAAGTGGGAGGATAGCTTGAATCTTGGAGATTGACGCTGCACTAAGCCATGCTTGCAACACTGCACTCCAGCCTAGGTGACAAAGTGAGACCCTGTTTAAAAAAAAAAAAAAAAAAAAAAAGTATTTTCTAGTGTGTCATCTTAATTCCCTGGTCATTTCTTTTACTATTCTTTTTTTTAGTTTTTTTTTTTGTTTTTTTTTTTTTATGATTGCCCTGGGGATTACAATTTCATCTTATTTTAGAAACATCTAATTCAGATTATTAATACTAACTTAATTACAACAGTGTGTTAGTTTCCTTGGACTGCTAAAACAAATGCCACAAATTTGATGGTTTAAACAATAAAAATTTATTTTTCAAAGTTCTGAAACCCAAGAAGTCCAAGATCAAGGTGGCAGCTAATTCAGTTGCTGGTGAGGGTTCTCTTTCTGGCTTCCAGATAACTACTTTCTTGCTTTGTCCTAACATGGTGGAGAAAGAGTTTTGGTATCTCTTCCTCCCTAATTCCTATTTAATTAAGGCCCCATCTCTAAGATCTCATTTAACCTTTATCACTTCCTTATAGGCCCTATCTCCAAATACAGTCATAGTGGGGGTTAGAAATTCAACATATGAATTTTAGGGGCACATAAACATAAAATCATTGCTCATATATAGCCAATTACTTCCCCCTTCCCTTGCACTGCTATTATCATACAAATTACATCTTCATTATATATTCATTAACACAGGTTTATAATCATTGCTTTACTCAGTTGTCTTGTAAACAGATAGGAGAAAAAAGTTATAAACAAAACTACATTTATTATATTGTCTTGTATATTTACTTATGCAGTAACCTTTACTAATACTCCTTATTTCTTCATATGAATTTGAGATATTGACTAGCATCCTTTTATTTCAGCCTGAAGGACTTCCTTTGGTATTTCTTGTAGGACAGATCTGCTAGTGGAAAAGTCTCTCAGCTTTTGTTTACCTAAATATTACTTTTTCATTTTTAAGGGATACAGAATTCTTGACAAAAATTGAACATCTTTTCCTTTCCACACTTTGAAAATGTCATCCCACTGTCTTCTGTACCCCGTGGTGTGAATGAGAATACAACTGTTAATCTTATCAAGAATCCTTTGTACAAGAGGAGTTGCTTCTCTTTTGCTGTTTTAAGATTCTGCCTTTGCAGGAGAATTGCTTAAACTGGAGGTGGAGGTTGCAGTGAGCAGAGATCTAGCCATTGCACTCTAGCCTGGGTGCCAGAATGAGACTCCAAATTAAAAAAAAAAAAAGATTCTGCTTTTGTCTTCTGACAGTTTGATTAGGATGTGTCTAGGTGTGGATCCCTTTATCATACTTGGAGTTCCCTGAGCTTCTTAGATGTATAGATTGCTGTTTTTCATCAAATTTGATAAAATTTCAGGCATTATCTTTTCAAATATTCTTTCTCTTTCTGTCTCCACTGGAGATTCCTATTAAACATTACGTTGGTGCATTTCATGGTTCCCCACAGGTTTCTGAGGCTGTTTACTTTTCTTCATTCTGTTCCTCAGATCATATAATCTCAAATTCACTGATTTTTCTTCAAGTTTCCTGATTCTTCTGTCTTCTTAAATACCATTGATTCCATCTAGTAAAGTTTTCATTTCAACTATTTTACTTTTCAACTCTAGAATTTCTATTTGGTTTTTATTTGCCATTTCTTTCTTTGAGATGTAGTCTCACTCCATTGCCCAGTCTGGAGTACAGTGGTACATCTCAGCTCACTGCAACCTCTGCCTCCTGTCTTCAAGTGATTCTTCAATCTCAGCCTTCTGAGTAGCTGGGATTACAGGCATGCACCACCACATCCAGCTAATTTTTGTACTTTTAATAGAGATGGGTTTCACCTGACCTCAGGTGATCCACCCACCTCAGTCTCCCAAAATGCAGGGATTACAGGCTATTATTTCTTTTTATTAATATGCTGTATTTGATGAGACACTGCTCTCATATTTTCCTTTAGTTGTTTAGACAGTTTCCTTTAGTTTTTTGAACATACTTAAAATGACTGATTTAAAGTCTTTCTCTATTAATTTCAGCATCTGGGCTTCCTCAGGGGAAGCTACTTTTGACTGCTCTTCTCCCTATGTATGTATGAGCCATTCTTTTCTCTTTCTTTGCATGCCTTAGATTTTTTTGTTAAAATTTGACATTTTAAGTTCTGGGATACATGTGCAGGTTTATTACATAGGTATACATGTTCCATGGGGGTTTGCTGCACCCATCAACCCGACATCTACATTAGGTATTTCTCCTAACACTATCCCTCCCCTAGTTATCTACCCCCCAGCAGGCCCCAGTGTCTGATGTTCACCTCCCTGTATCCATGGGTTCTCATTGTCTAACTCCCACTTATGAGTGACAACAGGCAGTGTTTGGTTTTCTGTTCTTGTTTTAGTTTGCCAAGAATGATGGTTTCCAGCTTCATTCATGTCCCTGCAAAGGACATGAAATCATCCTTTTTATGGCTTCATAATATTCCATGGTGTATATGTGCCGCATTTTCTTTATCCAGTCTATCGCTGATGGGCATTTGGGTTGGTTCCAAGTCTTTGCTATTACTAACACTTCTGCAATAGATATACGTGTGCATGTGTCTTTACAGCAGAATGATTTATATTCCTTTGGGTATATACTCAGTAATGAGATTGCTGGGTCAAATGGTATATCTGGTTCTAGATCCTTGAGAAATTGCCACATTGTCTTCCACAATGGTTAAACTAATTTATACTCCCACCAGCAGTGTAAAAGCATTTCTATTTCTTCACATTCTCTCCAGCATCTGTTGTTTCCTGACTTTTTAATGATCACCATTCTAACTGGC
>CAUYQU010048779.1:0-26928 GCA_963574635.1 Cheracebus regulus | reverse complement strand
GGGGGGCGCCCCTTCCCTACAGAGCTGGGCCTTCCCGGGTTCAGCTGTGCTTGTTCTCAGTCCTCAGCGCTTCCAATTGCTGTTCTCCTTGTGGGGATGGGACCAGCCGAGCCCGACTAAAAGGGCAACCAGTCCCGTACACTCGGCACTGCGAAGCGCCACGCTGGCCAAAAGAGTCGCGCTGGCGACCCGTGTGGCTCCGTCGCCGGGAATCTCCCAGTCTGTGGGCATCAAAAATTCCTCTGCAATTGCGGCATCCACTTGCTCTCTGCGCTTTCACTGGGAGCTACAATCCTGAGCTGCTGCTACGCGGCCATCTTGGATCTCTCTCCGTTCAGTGATGAAGTTTTTTCTGTTTCTTTTTCCTTTGGTGGATGCCCATTCCCCACAGAGCCGGACCTTCCTGGGTTCGCTGTGCTTGCTGTGAAACTCTCAGTTCTCAGTGCTTCCAATTGCTGTTTTCTTTGTGGGGATGGGACCAGCCGAGCCCGTCCGTCCCGTGTACTCCGCACCGGGAAGCGCCGCGCTGGCCAAAAAGGTCGCGCTGGTGACCCGTGTGGCTCCTCTGCCAGGAATCTCCCAGTCTGTGGGCAACAAAAATTCGTCGGAAAGTGTGGCGTCCACTTGTTCTCTGCGCTTTCACTGGGAGCTACATTCCTGAGCTGTTGCTAATCGGCCATCTTGGATCTCTCTCCACCAATTTTTTTTTTAAGAGACAGGGTCTCACTCTGGCCCAGACTGGAGGGCAGTGGTTCAATCATAGCTCACTGTAGCTTCAAACTCATGGGCTCAAAGGACCCTCTCGCCTCAGCTTCCCACGTAGATGGGACCACAGGCATGTGCCACCACGTCTGGCTAGAAACCAAATCTAGCAACATAAACATGAATTTACACCAAGAAAGATTTATCCTAGAAATGAAAGTTTGGTTCAATATACAAAAACGTCAATCAATGTAATACACCATATATATTACAGAATAAAAGACAAAATGTGATCATCTCAATGGATTAACCATTTAACAAAATCAAACCTTTTCATTATAAAACATTCAACAAACTAGGAATAGAAGAAACCTTCTTTAAATTGATAAAGGGCATCTACAAAATCAGCCACAGCTAACATACTTAGTGGTGAAAGACTGAAGTTTTTCTCCCTAAGATCAGTAATGAGACAACAATGTCTCCTTTGCCACTTGTATTTGACATTTTTCTGGAGGTTCTAGCCAGAGCAATTCACAAGAAAAAGAAGTAAAAAGTATCCATATTGAAGAAGAAGAAACAAAGCTATCTTGATTTGTATAAGACATGATGTTGTACACAGAAACTTCCAAATAATCCGAGAAATACTATTAGATGTTATAAATGAGTTTAGTCAGATGGCAGATAAGATCAATTTTTAAAAACTAATTGTATTTTTATACACTAGCAAGGAACAACTTGAAAATGAAATTAAGAGAGTAATTCCACTTACAATAGCATCAAAAGAATAAAGTATTTAGGAATAAGTTTGACAAAAGAATACAACACTGATACACTGAAAAGTCCTTGGAAAAACTTAAAGAACTAACTAATTAAAAAGACAACCTGAGTTCTTAGATTCAAAAACTTAATATTGCTAAAGCAGCAATATTCTCCCAAAGGACCTGCAGATTCAACACCACCCCCATCAAAATTTCTGCTCTTTTTTTTTTTTTTTTTTTGCAGAAATGGACAAGCTGATCCTAAAATCCATATCAAAACGCAAAGGACCCAGAATAGCCAAAACGATCTTGAGAAAGAAGAATAAAGTTGGTGGACTCACACTAACTTACTACAAAGCTACAGTAATCAAGAGAGTGTGATACTGACAGAAGGATAAACATATAGATCGATGAAATAGAATTTAATAAGAAGCAGAGACAGGAAAGTCAGTATGGAGGCAAAATGGCCCTCTCACAATTCTCCCTCCTCTCCTCTCTTCCTCCATTCTTCTCCTTCTTCCCTTCCCCCTCCTCCTCTTTTTCTTCTGTCTCCCTTCTTTCCCCTCCTCACTGGATCTACTTTTTTTTTTTTTTTTTTTTTTTAAGACAGAGTCTCGCTCTGTTGGCCAGGCTGGAGTGCAGTGGTGCGATCTTGGCTCCCTGCAACTTCCACCTCCCAGGTTCAAGCGATTCTCCTGCCTCATCCTCCCAAGTAGCTGGGATTACAAGCATGCACCACCACACCTGGCTCATTTTGTATTTTTAGTAGAGATGGGGTTGCTCCTTGTTGGTCAAGCTAATCTCAAACTCCCGATGTCATTTGATCTGCTTGCCTCAGCCTCCCAAAGTGCTGGGATTACAGGCGTGAGCCACCACGCCCAGTCAAAAACATTGCTTTCTCTCTCTCTCTCTTTTTTTCTTTTTTTTGAGACTGAGTCTCACTCTTGTTGCCCAGGCTGGAATGCAATGGCACAATCTTAGCTCACTCCAACCTCTGCCTCCTGGGTTCAAGCAATTTTCTTGCCTTAGCCATCCAAGTAGCTAGGACTGCAGGCATGTGCCACCACACCTGGCTAATTTTTGTAATTTTAGTAGAGATAGGGTTTCACCATATTGGCCAGATTGGTCTCAGACTCCTGACCTCAAGTGATCTGCCCGCCTTGGCCTCCCAAAGTGCTGGGATTACAGGTGTGAGTCACCATGCCCCGTCTCCTCTTTTTCTTCTCTTTCCCTCCTTTCCCCTCCTCACTGGCTCTGCCTTTTTTTTTTTTTTTTTTTTTTTAGACGGAGTCTCTGTTGCCCAGGCGAGTGCAGTGGCACAATCTAGGCTCATTGCAACCTCCACCTCCCAGGTTCAAGGGATTCTCCTGCCTCAGCCTCCCGAGTAGCTAGGATTACAAGTGTGTGCCACCACGCTCGGCTGACTTTTGTATTTTTAGTAGAGGCAGGGTTTCACCATGTTGGCCAGGCTGGCCTTGATCTCCTGACCTCAAGTGATCCGCCTGCCTTGGACTCCCAAAGTGCTGGGATTACAGAAGTGAGCCAGAGTGCCCAGCTGGACCCACATTTCTGTGCATGTCTTCATTCTCCCCTCTCTCTGAACTGGTAGTGATGAACAGCATGTGGTGAAACATGCCTCCACACCACTCCTCCACACACCTCCCTGGTTTATACATCTCCAGTCCAAGGCACCAGCAGAGACGGTGTCCCAGTTCCAAATTCCCAGGAAAGAGAATATAATTTGCCCAGCTTGGGCCAGGTACCCAGGCCTGTCCAGCCCAATCACTGAGACCAGGGATTGGAGTCATCAAGTACAGCATTAGCCATTTAGTGCTCTACCAGGAGGACTGTCTTCTTTGCTAAGTTAGAAACCCATCTTGGGAGTAACATAGGCTTCCTGACCCTCACCATGAATCCCTTTCTACAGTACCTGTCATCTACCCACCAGCCCCTACCGGGATGCTGCATACAGTTGTTCAAGCTGTGCACTGCACAACCCTAAGTGGTGTGATCTGCATTTTAGGTCCTGTAGACATGAATATTTATCCACCAATTTCTGACAGGTGGGCTCTGACCAAGTAAGAGTCTTGGAGAAGGAGAATCTCATTCTAATGTAAACAAAAATGACAGATAGGCTAGGGATGGCCCTGCCTTCCTCCACTTCTCTTCTCTGTCTCTTTGGAGCATGAAAAGAATTGCAGGAGGGTAGCAGGTACCCTCAAATTTGTCCCCAAGATCTGACCTGTCCATCTCCCCACAGGTGGGCGCATCCTTGTTTGCCAGCAATGTTGGAAGTGGACATTTCATTGGCCTGGCAGGGTCAGGTGCTGCTACAGGCCTTTCTGTATCAGCTTATGAGCTTAATGTAAGTATTTTACCCAGGGCATAGATGACATCTTACCTCTACCTCATAGGTAGATCTAAGGGGAAAGTTGTGTGAATGCCCTACGCTTTAAAGATAGAATGGTGGGGCCAAGCATGGTGGTTCATGCCTGTAATCCCAGCACTTTGAGAGGCCGAGTTGGGAGGACTACCTGAGGTCAAGAGTTCAAGACCAGCCTGGCCAACATGGTGAAACCTCATCTCTACTAAAAATACAAAAAATTAGCCAGGCATAATGGAGGATGCCATAATCCTAGCAACTTGGGAGACTGAGGCAGGAGAATAGCTTGACCCTGGGAGGCAGAGGTTGCAGTGAGCTAAGATCACATCACTGCACGATCTTGTTGCCTGGGCAACAAGAGCAAGACTCCATCTCTGGGAAAGAAAAAAAAAATAGGAAATATGAAGGCCAACGAAGGTGAACCACTCAGCAAGTAAGAGACTACACCACAGGTGGAGTTCAGGCCAGGCTGCCTCAGGGCACAGAGGAAATCCAAATGGGCACCTTATCGTGAGCTGGGGGCCAAGTCCTGACTGTGTTTTCTTGAGCAGGGCTTGTTTTCTGTGCTGACGTTGGCCTGGATCTTCCTCCCCATCTACATTGCTGGTCAGGTGAGTTGGGGTGGAGGGCGTTGGGATGCTGTAGAGTTGAAAGATGCTTTGGTAATACCAGCCCTGCAGTCCCTCCCTCATTCTGTGATCCCTCCCTCCTGCCTATGGTCATCCATCAGATTGCCACTCAGAGGCCCCAGTAAAAAGGGGTGAGACAATGAGGAACGCAGTCCATAGCGCTTCCTCCAGTACCCAATATCCAAGGTACACAGAGGGCATTTGGAGATTGGAAAAAATATGGACTCCAAAAATTTTAAATACCAAAACACACATTTAAAGCTCACAATTTCTTTTAAATGTTTAAATCACATGTTTCTGCTAATTTTTTTTGAGACAGGGTCTGGCTCTGTCCCCAGGATGGAATGGGGTGGTGCAATCTCAGCTCACTGCAGCCTCCGCCTCCTGGTCACAAGTGATCCTCCCACCTCAGCCTCCCCAGCAGCTGGGACCACGGGTGCACGCCACCACGCCCGGCTAATTTTTGTATTTTTTTTTTTTTAGTTGAAAATACAAAAATTTCACCATGTCACCCAGGCTAGTCTCGAACTCCTTGGCTCAAGTGATCTGTCCACCTCAGTCTCCCAATCTGAGTAACTGGAATTACAGGCATGAGCCAGTATGCCCAGCCTATGTTTCTGCTTTTTACAAAAAAAAAAAAAAAAAAAGTATATAGCTCATGCCTGTAATCCCAGCACTTTCCAAGGTGGGTGGATTGCTTGAGCCTAGGAGTTCAAGACCAGACTGGTCAACATGGTGAAAACCCATCTCTACTAAAAACGATAGAAAAATTAGCTGGGCATAGTGGTATGCACATGTAATCTCAGTTACTCAGGAGACTGAGGAAGCATGAGAATCATTTGAGTCCGGGAGGCAGAGGTTGCAGTTTGTAGTGAACTGAGATTATGCCACTGCACTCCAGCCGTCTCAAAAAATATATATATATACATGATTTTGTGTTTTTTTTTCTTCCTTTGCATACAAAACTATAATAATTGAGCTATTTTTGACTGGTACAAAATGTCAACGTTTTAGTGTAAAATAATGCTGCTTTTGACTCTTTGAAAAGCAGTTTTAAAAAAATCATCTATGATCTCATTGGCAGCATTGCATGATTCATATTTTCTAAACCTAACTCTGTTCTAGACGTTCTACTGCACATGGCAAGATCACACAATATCACAGTGCTGCTCATAAAGCAATAACTGATTTTAGCTTTTTATTATGAAAATGTTAAAAAAAATACACAGAGTAGGCTGGGCATGATGGCTCATGTATGTAATCCCAGCACTTTGGGAGGCCAAGTTGGGTGGATTGCTTGAGGCCAGGAGTTTGAGACCAGCCTGGGCAACATGGCAAAATCCCATCTCTACAAAAAATACAAAAATTAGCTGGGTGTGGTGACCCACACCTATAGTCTGAGCTACTCAGGGGACTGAGGTGGGAGGATTAGAATCACTTGAGCCTGTAGGTTGAGGCTATATTCCCACCAGCAGCATATGAAAATTCCCTTTCCTGCAATTCACTGTATCCTTGATGACATTTGATATTCTCCAACTTAAAAATTCTTGCTAATTTGGTGCATGTGTAGCAGTATCTCACTGCTTAAAAATTTTTTTTTGGAAGAGTCTCACTCTGTCACCCAGGCTGGAGTGCAGTGGCATGCTCTGTCACCCAGGCTGGAGTGCAGTGGCATGCCCTCGGCTCACAGCAACCTCTGCCTCCCGGGTTCAAGCAATTCTCCTGCCTTACCCAGTACCCATCCCACCGCCTGCCCCGCCCCAGTAGCTGGGAGCCCAGCTAATTTTTGTATTTTTAGTAGAGATGGGGTTTTGCCAAGTTGGCCAGGCTGGTCTCCAATTCCTGACCTCAGATGATCCTCCCACCTCAGCCTCACAAGTCCTAGGATTACAGGCATGAGCCACTGCACCCAGCCATCTCACTGCTTTTAATTGGCAACTCTTTTTGTACATTTTCTGGCTGTTTGGATTTCCTCTTTGAGGAAGTAACTTGTTTAGGACTTTGCCCATTTTTCTATTAGGTTATATATCTTTATTTAAAAAAATAGAGATGGGGGTGGGCTCAGTGGCTCACGTCCTGTAATCCTAGCACTTTGGGAGGCTGAGACGGGTGGATCACAAGGTCAGGAGTTCAAGACCAGCCTGACCAACATGGTGAAACTCCATCTCTACTAAAAATACAAAAATTCAGCCGGGCGTGGTGGCAGGTGCCTGTAGTCCTAGCTACTTGAGAGGCTGAGGCAGGAGAATCGCTTGAACCTGGATGTGGAAGTTACAGTAAGCCAAGATTGCACCACTGCACTCCAGCCTTGGTGACAGAGCAAGACTCCATCTCAAAAGAAAAAATTATATATAGAGAGACGGGGTCTTACTGTAGCAATAGAGATGTTGGCCAGGCTGGTTTTGAACTCTTGGGCTCAAGAAATCCTCCCACCTTGGCCTCCCAAAGTGCTAGGATTACAGGTGTAAGCCACCATATTTGGCCTCACAATTAAACCTATTGTCCACCAAGAATTTATTTTTATCTACCATATGTATATTTTTTGAGACAGGCCCTCCCCTGTCACTTAGGCATGATCACGGCTCACTGCAGCCTCAACCTCCTGGGCTCAGGCTCAAGTGATCCTCCCACTCAGCCACCTGAGTAGCTGGGACTACAGGTGCCTGCCACCATGCCTGACTAAATGTGTATTTTTTGTAGAAATGGGGTCTCACTATGTTGCCCAGGCTGGTCTCGAACTCCTCGACTCCATAATCCTGTTGTCTCAGCCTCCCAGAGTGATGAGAACCAACCATGCTGGGCCCCTCTCATCCCTTCTTAAGTCTCTGATAGAGAATCCCAAGAAGACCATCTGTGCCTCTGATTTGGGGGGTGAGAAGGAGCTGGTGGGAAGGGCTGGTGTGGGAAGGTCACATGCTGGTGGTGAAGTCAGCTGGTGGTGAAATCTCAGCTCTGGCCCTCAGGTCACCACGATGCCAGAATACCTACGGAAGCGCTTCGGTGGCACCAGAATCCCTATCATCCTGGCGGTACTCTACCTATTTATCTACATCTTCACCAAGATTTCGGTAAGGCAGGGACACAGCCTGGCCACACCCATGCAGCATGGGGAGAAGATAAGGCACAGATCATTGCTAAGGAGTGTCTCCTCCCCATCCCCTTTCTCCTCCTCTTTCGTAGGCTGCAGGAAGGTTAGAGGAAGATGGGGTTGGGGGAAGTAAGTGTGGACAGAGGAAACTGGGAGAAAATGGGAGGATTCAGTGGCTCATGCCTGTAATCTCAGCATTTTGGGAGGCTGGGGCAGCTGTATCACTTGAGGTTAGGCGTTCAAGACAAGCCTGGCCAACATGGCAAAACCCCATCTCTGCCAAAAAATACAAAAATTAGCCAGGCGTGGGGGTGCAGACCTGTAGTCCCAGCTACTCGGGAGGCTGAGGCAGGAGAATTGCTTGAGCCCAGGAGGCGAAGATTGCAGTGAGCTGAGATCACACCATTGCACTCCAGCCTGGGCAACAGAACAAGGCTCCATCTCAAAAAAAAAAAAAAGAGAGAGAGAAAAGGAGGGAAGGACTTTCTCTCCTACTCCAAAAGTTTCTCTGGCAACATCTCAAGATGGTGTGGGTTGCTCAATGGGACTCCAAGAACCCTACCACCCCTTGGATAAGACTGCTCTCTTCCTCCTGTAATTAGATATTGGTCAGCTATTTATCAGATGTGCTGATGGCTGACTGCATCTGCCCCAACCTGACCTTTGGATGGGCAGATCTCCTAGGAAGTGGCAAAGAGCAGATATGTGGCAAAGAGCAGGTATATGGCAACCTCCAGACACTTGCCCCTCAGCAGAAGCTGTATCCACTTCCAGCTGGGGAGGAGGGAGGAGCTTGTCCTATGGGAAGGAGTGAGGGGGAGCAGAAGGGATTCCACTGAATTCAAACAACAATAAGTGACTCTACACCAGCTCCAGACTGCAGGACAGACATACAAGCTCCTTTCTAGAATGTTAACTTGCAGTCTGGTGGGAAGCTGCAGATGTGGGAAGTCTTCTAGGGGAAGTTACATCCCAAGAGGAACTTACCAGTTAGAGAAAAGGGATTGGCCCTCCAGACGGATGGAACAGCACAAACAAAATCTGGGAGGCCCAACTACACATGACTTGTTGGAGAAATGCGGGATATTGTTGGAGAAATGGGGAATATTTCAAAGTCTGTGGAGGACTGGGAGTAAGAAGTGAGTATTTAGCCTTATTTATTTAGCGTTCATCTTGGGGGCAATGGGAGAGTCACTTAAGAGTTTGAATGGGGAGGAGAAGGATGATGTGATCATGATGGTATCTGAAGAAGGTTGCAGTGTGGAGGATGGAGTGTAAGAGGACCAAAAGTAGAAGCAAGAAGACCATTGAGAAGGCTGCTGCATTAGCCCAGGGCGCGCAGGGCTCCAGCATAAGACCCCTGATCTAGGATGCGATGGATGAAGAAGGGACAATGCATGACTCTTCTGTGTTTTTCAGAATCTAGGCTAGGCCCTGATCCCAGGGAACCTGTGCTGCAAATGTCCATTAATTCATTCATCCATCAACTTCCTTTGTCTGCAGGTAGACATGTATGCAGGTGCCATCTTTATCCAGCAGTCTTTGCACCTGGATCTGTACCTGGCCATAGTGGGGCTGTTAGCCATCACTGCTGTATACACAGTTGCTGGTAAGACTGACTGGAGGGTAACACCTGGCAGAGGCAGTGGGCAGGGGCTGTGGGCCACTCCATCTTCTCCTTGCCCAACTTCTGATGTTCCATTGTGCTAAGACCCATTTATTCATTAAACATCACTCCTTTACCCTAGATAAAAAGATTTCTCCTGACCATTATCCGAAGGAAGAGGGCTGCCTGACAAGAAAAAGCATTTTAGGCCAGGCACAGTGGCTCAGGCCTGTAACATCAGCACTTTGGGAGGCCAAGGCAGGTAGATCACTTGAGGTCAGGAATTCCAGACCAGCATGGCAAAACCCCATCTCTATTAAACGTGCAAAAATTAGCCGGGTGTGGTGGCGGGCACCTGTAATGCCAGCCACTCAGGAGGCTAAGGCAGAATAATTGCTTGAACCTGGGGGGCGGAGGTTGCAGTGAGCCAAGACCATGCCATTGCCCTCCAGCCTGGGTGACAGAGTGAGACTTCATCTCAAAAAAAAAAAAAGGATAAAGCTTTTTAAAAATACACCACAATGGCATAATGTTTTTTCCTGATCATGTATCCTAGAACTGTTTCTTGAGCACCTACTAACTGCTGAGCCATGTGCAGTCACAGGCACAATACAAGGCTGGGTAATAAACTACTGCCATCCTGAAACCTGAGGGCAGATAACCTCATCTCTCCCCATTACACCTGTATCCTAGAAGAGTGCCTGGCACACAGTAGGGTCTTGAGAAGTACCTGTTTTTAAATATTCATTATCTTATCTTCCACTCTATGTTCACCCTTCTCTGCCTCCTCTTGGCATAATATCACTCATTCCATATATATGTGTGTGTCTGTGTGTGCTTGTGTGTGTGTGCGCACACAGACACACACACACCTGGTGTCTATATATTATGTACCTTGTATCTATATATTATGTATTTACATATACATATATGCATATGTGTATATACATTTCCAACTACGTGCCAGACATCATGCTAGGAAGTGAGGCACAGATGTAGACAAGACAAATATCTCTACTCCAGAGGAACTTAAGTGAGGATGAGAGACAAACAATGAACAGAGAAATCAATAAATAATGTCAGGCCAGGTGTGGTGGCTCATGCCTATAATATCAGCACTTTGGGAAGCCAAGGCAGGTGGATTACCTGAGGTCAGGAGTTGGAGACCAGCCTAACCAACATGATGAAACCCCATCTCTGCTAAAAATAAAAAAATAGCTGGGTGTGATGGCGCATGCCTGTAATCCCAGCTACTCTGGAGGCTGAGGCAAGAGAATCACTTGAACCCAGGAGGTGGAGGTTGCAGTGAGCCAAGATCACACCACTGCACTCCAGCCTGGGAGACAGAGCGAAACTTCATCTCAAAAATATAATAAAAAAATAAAGCTGGTGTGAGATAGTATCTCATTGTGGTAGTGGTTTGTATTTTTCTTTTTCTTTCTCTCTCCTTCTTTCTTTCTTTCTTTTTTTTTTTTTTTGACAGGGCCTCTCTCTGTTGCCCAGGCTGGAGTGCAGTGGTACAATCTTGGATCGCTGCAACCTCCATCTCCTGTGTTAAAGTGATTCTCCTGTCTCAGCCTCCTGATTAGCTGAGACTACAGGTGCCAGTCACCATGCCTGGCTAGAGACAGGGTTTTTGGTAGAGACAGGGTTTCACTGTGTTGGCCAGGCTGGTCTTGAACTTCCGGCCTCAAGTCATCTGCTGCATCAGCCTCCCAAAATGCTGGGAGTACAGGTGTGAGCCACTGCACCCAGCCTGTGCATTTTTCTGATGATTAGTGATGATGTGCATTTTTTCATATCTCAACCAAGTTTAATTTTTTTTTTTTTGAGACAGAGTTTTGCTCTTGTTGCTTGGGCTGTAGTGCAGTGACATGATCTTGGCTCACTGCAACCTCCGCCTCCCAGGTTCAAGCAATTCTCCTGCCTCAGCCTCTTGAGTAGATGGGATTATAGGCACCTGCCACCACGCATGGCGAATTTTCTGTATTTTTAGTAGAGATGGAGTTTCACCATGTTGGCCAGGCTGATCTTGAACTGCTGACCTCGTGATCCGCCCATCTTGATCTCTCAAAGTGCTGGGATTACAGGTATGCGCCACCTCGCCCAGTTCAACCAGGTTTTAATAACACCTATGAACAATGCAGGGGAGGAGAATTCTAGGCTGAGGGAAGGGCTGCAGTAAAGACTCTGAGATGAGAGCCTGCTCGAGCAAGTGGTTATGCAGGTTGTGTCCTATTCCACTCCAGCGGTGCCATTCACATCAAGCAGAGTGAAAACGGCACCCCCTGGCACTGTAGCAGCAACCCTAGTGCTAAGAGTGGGATTGAAGAAAGGGCAGGGACCAGAGCTCTGAAGGAAAGAAAATGAGCCTAGCATTTGTTTTAAGTGCCATGGAACACTATTGGATGCTCTACACAGAAAATTGAGGCAATCTAACATATGTAAAGTCCCCTGATGGAGAAAGACCTTGGCTGAGTTCTCAGAACTGGCAGAAGCCATGTGCCTGGGACAGGGGGGAAGGGGAGGGCAGGCTGCCATAGCTGATGACTGTTGGCATACCTCGTTTCGAGGTCTGTGGCCCCATTAGGCTGTGGGCTCTGTGAGGGCAGGGAACACGCCATTTTGTTGGCCTCTGGATCTCTACCATGTAGAACTTGGTGAGGAGCTCACCAGCTATTTCGTGAATGACTGAACGAAATGCTCTCCACGGTGCCTGGCATATGGGAGATCCTCATCACTGTTAATTTAGAAAGGATGGTGGGGTTAAGTGGTACCCAACACCAGGACCTCGCCACACTCAGGCTGACTCACTGCGTGAGCGAACAGCAGGGAACGGGGCCAGAATCGACACCAGCTCTCCTCCCCTTTGTGAGAGAGCCCTATTCCTGCTGGCAAGGAAGGAAGGATCCTGGAGAACACCTCACCCATGGGCACGGTTTTTCTTTTTCTTTTCTTCTTTTTTTGAAACAGAGCCTCACTCTGTCCCCAGGCTGGAGTGTGTTCAGTGGCGCGATCTAGGCTCACTGCAACCTCTGCCTCTTGAATTCAAGCAATTCTCCTGCCTCAGACTCCCAAGTGACTGAGACTACAGGCACGCACCACAACGCCCAGCTAATTTTTGTATTTTTAGTAGCGACGGGGTTTCACTATGTTGGCCAAAAGGGTCTCGATCTCTTGACCTTGGGGCATGGGGTTTTTTAATTGTACAGCGACTGTGCCCTCCAATAGACATATTTCTATCAGATAAGTAAGTGTCCCTTCTCCTCAGGGAAGGAGGAAGAATGGAGGTGTAAGGAAGAGACTGGAAAGATTGCTCTATCCAGATGCTGATGGATTTGCTACCAGTATCGTCATTACAAAGATTGTTTTTTTTTTTTTTTTTTTTTTTTAGACAAAGTCTTGCTCTGTTGCCCAGGCTGCAGTGCAGTGGCTCCGTCTCGGCTCACTGCAACCTCTACCTCCCGGGTTCAAGTGATCCTCCTGTCTCAGCCTTCCGAGTAGCTGGGATTATAGGCATGCCCCACCACTCCTGGCTAATTTTTGTATTTTTTGTAGAGACGGGGTTGCACCATGTTGGCCAGGCTGGTCTCGAACCCCTGCCTCAGCCTCCCAAAGTGCTGGGATTACAGGCATAAGTACCTTGCCCCACCCATTTCAAAGATTTTTGCAGGTGGCAAACTCAACGAGAGTCCTCTGAGGCACCACCACAACCCTCTTCAGGAAGTCTATGGGGCCTCTGAATACCTAATACTCCCAACTTTTTTTCAATCTTAAAAGTGTTGGCTGGGTGTAGTTGCTCACGCCTGTAATCCCAGCACCGTGGGAGGCTGAGGCAGGAGGACTACTTGAAGCCAGGAGTTTGAGACCACCCTGGGCAACATGGCAAAACTCCATCTCCAGAAAAAATTTAAAAATTAGCCGTGCATGGCGGCGCGTGCCTATAGTCCCAGCCACTTGGGGGACTGAGACGGCAGAATCACTTGGGCCCAGAAGGTCTGGGCTACAGCGAGCTATGATCACGCCACTGCACTCCAGTCTGGGTTGACAGAGTGAGACCCTGGCTCTAATAAATAAATAAAGGTGTTCAGAGCTTGGAGACTGTGGCCCAAGCACCGCTTCCTATATTAGTTGAAAACTGCTGTGTTAAAAAACCACCCACAAATGGAAGGGCTTGAAAAACCAATGGTTATTCCCCTCAAGTCCATGGGTTTCCTGGGCGGTTGTTTGCCGGGTTCACCTGGCTTTGTGAATTATAGTTCAGTAGCAAGTGGAGCAGCTGGCTGGAACAGGATGGCCTCACTCAAATGGCTGGTGTTAGCTTGGGCTGTGGACTGGGCTTCCCCTCTGTGGGGGCCCTCTTCCTCCTTTAGGTTAGACCAGGCTTCTGTTTGTTTGTTTTTGAAACGGAGTCTCACTCTGTCGCCAGGCTGGAGTGCAGTGGTGCAGTCTTGGCTCACTGCAATGTCTGCTTCCAAGGTTCAAGCAATTCTCTTGCCTCAGCCTCCCGAGTAGCTGGGACTACAGGCATGGGCCTCTACACCTGGCTAATTCTGTTTTTTAGTAGAGATGGGGTTTCACCATGTTGGCCGGGATGATTTCAATCTCTTGACCTTGTGATCTGCCTGCCTCAGCCTCCCAAAGTGCTGGGATTACAGGTGTGAGCCACCATGCCCAGCTAGACCAGGCTTCTTAAAGCAAATGGTCTCAGGGCAACAGGAGAGTAAGTGAAGAAGCTGCAAGGACCCTTGAGGCCCAGGCTTGGAGACGCACAATACCACTTCCCCCATATTCTATTGGTCAAAGCAAGTCACGTGGCCAAGCCCATTTGAGAAGTAGAGAAATCAATTTCACCTCATCATGAAAGGAGCAGCAAAGTCACATTGCAAAATGGGCATGCACACAGGGAGGAGTGATCCTGGCCATCTTAGCAATCAGTCAGCACTAAGAAATCTCCCGTTGGGTCCTGGCCTTCCAGGTTCCCTTGGTGACCCAGAGTAATCCCTTCTCATCAGACTTCCTGAGCCTCAACTCTGTGCTCATCCCACCAGGTGGCCTGGCTGCTGTGATCTACACGGATGCTCTGCAGATGCTGATCATGCTTATAGGAGCACTCACCTTAATGGGCTACAGTAAGTGGGGTCCCAGGGTCACTTGGGTGGACAACAGCACCTCTCTCAAGCAGGGATATCTACTCTCATCACTGTGAGAGGCAAACCCAGCTGTCAAAGAGCATACTACAGGGGTATTTTTGTCACGGGCACTTTGCTTGAAGCACAGTTATTTTAGCTGGAAGAGAACTGTGCTTACTGTGGAAACTTACTGTTTTTATTTTTTGTTTTGAGACAGGGTCTTGCTCTGTCACTCAGGCTGGAGTGCAGTGGTGTGATTATAGCTCACTGCAGCCTTGAGCTCCTGGGCTCAAGTGACTCTCCCACTTCAACTTCCTGAGTAGCTGGGACTACACGTATAAGCCACTATGTCCAGCTAATTGCTTTATTATTTTGTTTTTTGTAGTGATAGAGTCTCACTGTGTTGCCCAGGCTGATCTCAAACTCCTGGCCTCAAGTGATCCTCCTGCCTCAGCCTCCCAGAGCCACCCTACCTAGAACTGCTCTTTTTAAAAGTAAAAATTAATCTCTTTCTATACTAATATGGAAAAATAATTGAATAAATAAATAAAAGAAGACGGAGAGCCAGCTCTTACTTACAGAAGGTTTTGTTTGTTTGTTTTGAGATAGGGTCTCACTCTGCTGCCCAGACTGGAGTGCAGTGACAATCTTGGCTCACTGCAACCTCTGCCTCCTGGGCTCAAGCCTCCAGGTAGCTGGGCCCACAGGTGTGCACCACCACACCCAGCTAATTTTTTAAATTTTTTCCTAGAGATGGGGTTTCACATGTTACCCAGGCTGGTTTCAAACTCCTGGGCTCAAACAATCCACCTGCCTTGGCCTCCCAAAATGCTGGAATTATAGGCATGAGCCACTGTGCCCAGACCTTTTTTTTTTTTTTTTTTTTTTGAGACGGAGTCTTGCTCTGTCGTCCAGGCTGGAGTGCAGTGGCATGATCTTGGCTCACTGCAACCTCTGCCTCCCGGGTTCAAGTGATTCTCCTGCCTCAGCCTCCCGAGTAGCTGGGATTACAGGCACGCACAACCATATGTGGTTAATTTTTGTATTTTTAGTAGACACAGGGTTTCCCCATGTGGGCCAGGCTGGTCTTGAATTCCTGACCTCAGGTGATCTGCCTGCCTCGGCCTCCCAAAGTGCTGGGATTATAGGCATGAGCAATCTCGCCCCACCCAATATCTATTTCTCTGAAAAGAACCAAAAAAGGTGGCTCACCTCACGCCTATAATCCCATCACTTTGGGAGGTCGAGGCAGGAGAATTGCTTGAGCCTAGGAGTTCACGACCAACCTGGGTGATCTGTCTCTACAAAAACTTAAAATGTCACCGGATGTGGTGGTACATGCCTGTAGTCCTAACTACTCTGGAGGCTGAGGCAGGAGGGTTGCTTAAGCCCAGGAGTTTGAGGTTACGCATAATTGACATCCTTCTTAGGGCAAGTGTAGATGATTTTAGGAGGTAGTAAATTATTCTGGGGGGAAGTCAATGGGCTTAAAGAACATACAATGGCCTGGGACAATGGCCAGGTTAATCACTCGAGGTCAGGAGTTTGAGACCAGCCTGGCCAATATGGTGAAAACCCATCTCTACTAAAAATACAAAAATTAACCCAGGCTTGGTGGTGCATGCCTTTAATCTCTGCTACTTGGGAGGCTGAGGCAGGAGAATCACTTAAACCTGGGAGGCAGAGGTGGCAGTGAACCAAGATCACGCCACTGCACTCCAGCCTGGGTGACAGAGCAAGACTCCATCTCAAAAGAAAAAGAAAAAAGAAAAGAAACTTGAATAGACACATTCATTACTTTGTGGCGGAGGTTTCCTGGGTGAATACTGATGTCAAACTTATCAAATTTTACACTTTAAATATTTGCAATTTATGGCTAGGTCAATTATAGTCCAATAAAACTCTATTATTATTTTTTAAGTTAAAAAAAGTTGGGGGGCGGGGAGGTTAAGAACCCTTACGGGGATCAACATTTTTTGGTGGCTCTGCTCTTACTAGAATTTCACCAATCTCCAACCATCTCCTCATCACTTGCCACGGACCTTGCTGAGTTCCCCTGGCAAACAGGCTTCCCCTGAATTCTAGGTTTTGCTGCGGTTGGTGGGATGGAAGGCCTGAAGGAGAAGTACTTCTTGGCCCTGGCTAGCAACCGGAGCGAGAACAGCAGCTGCGGGCTACCCCGAGAAGATGCCTTCCATATTTTCCGAGATCCGCTGACATCTGATCTCCCGTGGCCAGGGGTCCTATTTGGAATGTCCATCCCGTCCCTCTGGTACTGGTGCACAGATCAGGTACAGGACAGTGGCCTGAGCAAGCTTGTTCCTTTCCTTAGGGTGGCTGAAGTTGGTGCTTTTTTCTCCCTCCATTTCTTCTCTCATTTGTGTTTTCCCTGCCTCCTTGACTGCTTCCTGCTTTCCATTGCTCTACATGCTATTTTATTTCTTACTTTTGCGAATGTGAATGACAAATTCAAAGCTGCTGATATCTGCAAAGGGGAAAACTCAACACATTATGCATTTTTTTTTTTTGCCCCTGAGACAGGGTCTCACTCTGTCACCCAGGCTGGAAGTCAGAGGCATGATCATAGCTCACGGCAGCCTTCACCTCCTGGGCTTAAGAGATCCTTCCACTTCAGCCTCCTGAGTAGCTGGAACTACAAGCACATGACACCATGCCCAGCTATCTTTTTATCTTTATTTTTTAGTAGAGATGCACGTCTCACTATGTTGACCAGGCTGCTCTCAGACTCCCGTGTTCAAGTGATTCTCCTGCCTCAGCCTCCCAAAGTGCTGGGATTACAGGTGTAATCCACTGCACCCAGCCTAATACATTCTGCTTTATGTCTGGGAAGATTCAGTAAGCAAAGGAGATGATGCCTTTTACATGGGGTTTAAAACTCCGATCGGACCTCATTTGTTCAACAAATGTATCCTCTACATACCAGACATTCCTCTGGGCACTTAAAATCAGGAGCTAATAAATCAAAGCTCTCTGGCCCTATGGAGCTTCCCTTCTCCTAATGGTGAAGTAGACAGAGACAGTAAGTAAACTGTGTGAGACACTGAAATATGATAAATGTCATTTTAAAAAGTAGAGTGAAGTCAAGGAGACTGAGGGTGTGGAAGTGCAATTTAAAATAGAGTCAGGCCAGCACAGTGTCATCTCAGCACTTTGGGAGGCTGAGGCGGGAGGCTCACTTGAGCCCAGGAGTTTGAGACTAGCCTTAGCAAGTTAATGAGACCCTGTCTCAAAAAAAAAAAAAAAAAAAAAAAAAAAAAAAAAAAATTAAAAATTAGCCAGGCATGGTGGTGTGCGCCTGTAATCCCAGCTACTCGGGAGGCTGAGGTGGGAAGATTGCTGGAACCCAGGAGGTCAAACTGCAGTGAGTTGAGATTGCACCATTGCACTCCAGCCGGGCAACAGGCTTGAGACAGCAAGACCCTGTCTCAAATAAAGTAGGGTGCGGAGGGGAGGTGTCATTGAGGAGTGACCTTTGAGCAAAGATTTGTAGACGAGTGAGAGCTCCCTGTGATTTTTGGAGGAAGAGTTTGCAACAGAAGGAAGAGCCAGAGCCAAGGCATAAATGGTATGAAAAAAGAAAGGAGAAAATAAAAAAGCAGAACCATGTCTATAAAAAGCCCCTTTGTGTTAAAAAAAAAAAAAAAGTGGGGGCGGGGGGAGAATAGAATCAATATTTTCATTTGCTTATATGTGCATAAACTCTGGACGGATGTGTATAAAACTAAGAGGAGCGGATACCTGTGGGCAGGGAGGCAGGGAGGGTGGGAAGGATGAATGGGAGCCAATTCACTGCATATTATATTGTCTCAGGTTTTAAACTGAGTGAATATATCACGTGTTCAAATATTCTTTTTCTGTTACATTAAACATCAGAGATCTATGTGCCATTTGGGGAGCTATACTACAGTGAGGGCCGATGAGAGTTTAATTAAAGCAATAATCATGGCGTTGGACCATTGATTTGATGCAGGAGACTTTACCAAGAATAAAACCCAGGTCCCATCCAGGGCCAGCCCTCCTTTGAGGGAAGAGCCAAGGACCAATCAGTGGTAAGAGCAACGCACATGGACTGCCCCTTTAAGAGAGAGACCCCCTTCCCCTTCTCAGCAAATCTCAGGTGGGAGAGACTGTGAGAAACAGGACTGATCCAGGCTAACATCATGGGCTTTAAATTTAACAGACCTGGCCAGGCGTGGTGGCTCACGGCTGTAATCCCAGCATTTTGGGAGCCCGAGGCGGGTGGGTCACCTGAGGTCAGGAGTTTGAGACCAGCCTGGCCAACATGGTGAAATCCCATCTCTACTAAAACTAAAAAATTAAAAAAAAAATTTTTTTTAAATTAGCCAGGCTTGGTGCTGGGTGCCTGTAATCCCAGCTACTCAGGAGGTTGAGGCAAGAAAATCACTTGAACTTGGAAGGTGGAGGTTGCAGTGAGCTGAGATCCCGCCACTGCACTCCAGCCTGGGCAACAGAGTGAGAGTCCATCTCAAAAAATAAATAAATAAATAAAGCTGGACATGGTGGCTCATGCCTGTAATTCCAGCCTGGGCAACAGAGCAAGACTCTGTCTCAAATAAAAAAAAAAACAAAAACACAAAAAGAGACAATTGACGCATTCTGCCACCAGGAAAAAGCCATTCATAAAATCCAGCCAGAAACAATTACCTCTGCGCAGATATTCCCCCAAGACCATCTTCCTCCTTCCTTTACTGAACCAATGTTTACTGTTTTCAGATTTCTGAACTCCTTTTTTATTATGTATTTTTATTATTTATTATTATTATTAGTTTTGAGACAGAGTCTCGCTCTGTCGCCCAGGCTGGAGTACAGTGGCGCAATCTCGACTCACTGCAACCTCCGCCTCCCGGGTTCCAGCAATTCTCATGCCTCAGCCTCCCGAGTAGCTGAGACTACAGGCGTGCATCAACACGTCCAACTAATTTTTGGTATTTTTTGTAGAGATAGGGTTTCGCTATGTTGGCCAGGCTGGTCTTGAACTCCTGGCTTCAAGTGGTCCACCCGCCTTGGCCTCCTAAAGTACTGGGATTACAGGCATGAGCCACCATGCCTGGCCAGATTTCTAAACTTCTGACCTACAGCTCTTTGATCCAGCTTCCACTATCTAATACTCCTCTCCTCTATTTCTATTTCATTGACCTATTGGAACTTCTTTCTCTGGTTTCATCTAACAACAGCAGTGATGGTGACAATGACAATAATCACAGCTGCTCTCTTTGTTAAAAAGCTGCTAGAGTCCTCTTGACTTTGGAGGCTCCCTCCCCTCTGTCACTCTACAGGGGAGCTTCTTCCTTCTTTCTTGCCTATTAAACTCTCTGTTTCTTAAAACCAAAAAAAAAAAAGAGCGCTTCTGGACACCTGAAAAGCAAACACAGTTATCATTCCCATTTTATAGATGAGACAGCTGAGACCTGGAGAGGTTAAGGAACTCATCCAAGTTCACAGAGAGCTGGTGGGGGGATTCACACCTAAGTCTGTCTGCACTTTAAATTGCTCCATTCAGTCATTGCACCGCACCTATCGGATCTGCACCAGCTGCATTTCTGTGCAGACGCCTACTCCCTGGTCACTGTGCTCCACCCCCATGACAGCTGTCCCTCCTCCTTTCCTACCCCAAGGAAGGGAACATTTGTACATGACTATTGTGGAAAAAGCAAGGAAAGATACGGTGGCTAGATGACATATGCCATAACAGATGCTGACATAGCTAATCATGGCCCCTCCTCCTGAAACACATATTCAGATTGCATTTTCATTCCTCTTAGCTCACTTTTTTCCCCGCAACTGAGATGTTACTTATTAAGAACCACTTGGCCGGGCACAGTGGCTCACACCTGTAATCCCAGCACTTTGGGAGGCGGAGGGAAGAGGATTGCTTGAGCCCAGGAGTTTTGAAACCAGTGGGTAACATAGCAAGACCTCATCTCTAAAAAAAGAATTAAAAATGATTAATAGCTGGGTGTGGTGATGTATGCCTGTGGTCCCGGCTACTTGGGAGGCTGAGGTAGATCACTTTAGCACTGGAGTTCAAAGCTGCAGTCATCCATGATTGAACCACTGCACTCCAATCTAGGTGACCGAGTGAGACCCTGAGACCCTGCCTCAAAAAAAAAAAAAAAAAAAGAAAAAAGAAAGAAAAAAGAAAAAGAAGAACCATCTGACTACTTTCCCTTTTAGGATCTGATGGTTACAGAAAACAGACCCAGCCTGGCATGGTGGCTCATGCATGTAATCCCAGCACTTTAGGAGGCTCAGGTGGGTGCCTCACTTGAGGTCAGGAGTTCGAGACCAGCCTGGCCCACATGGTGAAACCCGTCTCTATTAAAAATACAAAAATTAGCAGGGCATGGTGGCAGGCTCCTGTAATCCCAGCTACTTGGGAGGCTGAGGCAGGAGAATTGCTTGAATCCAGGAGGTGGAGGCTGCAGTGAGCCAAGATCTCACCACTGCACTCCAGCCTGGGTGACAGAGCGAGAATCCAACTCAAAAAAAGAAAGAAAAGAAAAGAGAAAAGAAAAGAAAAGAAAACCCCTCAGTTGGACAGCCAGCTTGTGACCAGAGCTTTTTCAAGTTCTGACTGGCTGCATGTGTTGCATCCAGTGGGTATGGGTACCTGTCCTTGAACCTTGTCCACCAAACCCGGTGTCACTGCTAATGCAGTTAGGTCATTAGCAAAAACTGCATATTTCACACTGTCCTCAAACATATGGATGTCTTCAGGCAACTGTCTCTGACAAGATTCAGTCCCATGGATTCTGCAGATGAAATGCCGCCCAAGGTGACATCATCTCTCTCCCCACCAAAATGTGCTGTGAAATCTAAAATAATTATTGGGGTTGTGGTATGGAGTTTGCAGCAAGTCCTATCTCACCACACGCTTCCCATTTAGGGTTCTTTGATGAACTCTAAGTTAGTGAGGATTCGTTTAGTTGTTTGTGTGAAAAAAATACTTTAAGCATAAAAAGGCTCTTCTTTTTCTTCTGGGTGTGGTGGCTCATGCCTATAATCCCAGCACTTTGGGAGGCTGAGGCGGGAGGACTGTTTGATGTCAGGAGTTGGAGACCAGCCTGGGCAACATAGTGAGAGTCTGTCTGTACAAAAAATAAACACAAAATTTAGCCAGGCATGGTGACACAGCTACTTGGGAGGCTGAGGCAGGATGATCGTTTGAGGCCAGGGATTCAAGACCAGCCTCCCCAGTAAAGACCCCATCTCTAAATAAACAATTTTTAAATGAGCTGGGTGTAGTGGTTCATGCCTGTTGTCCTAGCTGCTTGAAAGGCTGAGGTGGGAGGATCATTTGGGCCCAGGACTTTGAGGCTGCAGTGAGCTATGATCACATCGTTGCACCTCTGCCTGGGCAACAGAGTGAGACCCCATCTCTTAAAAAAAAAAAAAAAGCATTTTTAAAAACTTATATGACGGGGAGTCCAGACGTGGCTAATGACAGTGGTAACAACGAATATTTATGGAGCAGTTGCTATGTGTCATATTCTAAGTATTCTAAGTGCTTTTACTTCTGTAATTGTCAAAACTGCCCTGATATTATGCTCATTTCATAGATGAGGAAACAGAGGCCAACAGAAGTGAATTTGTTTGCCCAAGGTCAGACAGGTGGGAAGCGGGGAAGTGGTATTTGAACCCAGACTACTTGTCTCTGACACTACGTCATCAAACATTGCCTTTCTCTATGTTTCCTGGTTTTCTTTCCTCTGTGATGGCTTAGTTTCAAAGAGGCCTTCCCACATGATGGCAGAGATGCAGCCAGCAGCTGTGCTCCACTTTCACAGTTAGCAATTGCAAAGGAGGCACCAGGGGTTAGGAGACCTCTTTCCTTTGCCTTTTTTTTTTTTTTTTTTTTTTTTTTTGAGACAGAGTCTTGCTTTATTGCCCAGGCTGGAGTGCAGTTGTGCGATCTCAGCTTACTGCAACCTCAGCCTCCTGGGTTCAAGTGAGTCTCCTGTCTCAGCTTCCTGAGTAGCTGAGATTACAAGTGTGTGCCAATGTGCCTGGCTAATTTTTGTATTTTTTATAGGGATGGGGTTTCACCATGTTGGCCAGGCTGGTCTCAAACTTCTGGCCTCAAGCGATCCTCCTGCTTTGGCCTCCCAAAGTACTGGGACTACAGGCTTGAGCCGCCGCGCCTGGGGCTGGCAGAAATGGCCATGGAGGAAGGGCTTACAGAGGGCCTACATAAAGTGGTTACAAGTACTGTGAACAACAAACCGCAGCTGTTTTGAAAACAATTACTCACTAGCTGCGAAAAGGCTATTTCTAGTCAGTCTAATGCATATGTTTTTTACCACCCTTACATACAATTTTCTTTTACTTTCTGAGAATGGGCTTAACATTTTTACTTTTTAACTTAACTAACATTATTTAATTTGGTTTAAAGTTTTTAAAGGGTGTGGTTTTACATGCTTAGCTTTTAATTGCTTTTTAACTAATTTGTGGGCTAACTGTAATTTTTTTCCCTTTAGAGGTTACTGCTTTACTTAAATTGCATTTTAAAAGAGTTACCTTAGAGATAACACAGTAGTTATTATTAGAATTTAAATTTTACTTAAACCCTAGCAGAGAATTGCAATTTTGGATGTTCCTTGTTTACAAAGAACACACAGAATTTTACTGCGGGACACCCAGGGAACCAGAGGCTGCAGCGCGGGTCCCGGGATGGCGGCTGTGCGGGCCCCGCCCGGCGGCTGCTTGTGGCTTGCAGCCTTTTGCTTGTGGCTTGCAGCCTTTTGCTTGCGTTTGGCTCGTGCTGCTCCGCTCGCTTCCCGCGCCCGGACAGTATTTGCTGGCCTGGGCTGAGCCTGTTGGCTTGAATGCCGCTACCGGAGCAGCAAGTTTCACTTTCGAAACGGCCTCTGATTCCTCTAATGGAGGAATGTCAGGTGGATCTGGCCACGCCTTGATAAAATACTGAGGAGGGGCTGACAGACGGACTCCTTCTTTTTCCTCGTCTATTTTTTCTTGTTTATTAACTGTGTTGTCTTTAATTTCCTCATCCCAGTTATAGTCTCCTTCTTCCCCCAGCTCCTTCTTGAGAAAGCAAGGAAAGTCAAAGCAACAGAAGAACGGAGTAAGAAAGCACAGATTCATTGAAAACAACGGACAGAGCAAGCGGCTAGTACTAATTTTAAGCCCCCCTCTTTTTAAGAGGTGCTTCACTAAATGTGAATAAGTAACATACTTGCTTTCAGCGTGTCCCATTATTACCCTGTTATCCTTCCGAATGCCCTACTCACCCATGCAGCTGATTAGTTTTGTCCTTGGAAGTCCTCTATCCATCCTTCCTCCTCTTTACCGCGCTCAGGTGTGCCTTCACCAAAATTCTTGAGCCCCCACAGTTGGGCGCCAGAATTTAGGGAGCCAGCCCCCACACCCCACCTGTGGGTACCCGAGTTCAGTGGCAACACAGGAATGAGAAAAAGACAGCTTAAGAATGAAAGTGGGACCGGGGACCATCACTTGTAATGAAGGCAGTGAAGGCCCTGAGCTTAGGTTCCCCACAGTATTTATTGGGTACAATCACTTTGAGCAGTCAGCAGATGGTGGGGTGACAGGGGGAGGGGGTGGCCTGACGGTGGAGCAATCTTTGTTGAACAGGAATTGGGATCGTCATTCTAGAGACTGTGGGAAACTTTGAAAAGCAGAAGCTTATGGTTATCTACAGACTGCATTCTAGGCGCAGCTGGAGGGAGGGAGTCTCACAAGGAGCCTACAAGTCTGGTGACTTTGTAATGCTACAGAAGAGGTTATAAGTCCTTGAGCATGTTATGTACTGTAACAGAGTCAAGGGCACTATGCACCTGGAACATGAAGGCTTAGAGAAGTTTGCCTCCCCAGAGGCCTGACGCAGTTTGCCACGGTTTATTGTTCCCAGTACTTGTAACCATGTTATGTGGGCACTCTGTCAGCCCTTACTCCATTGCCATTTCCCCCAACAATCTGGCCTCCTTTGCCTTTTTAAGGAAGAAGTTCCATGGAGAACTGTGGTTGGATTGCCTTGGTAATGTGCTTGTCCTTAATGGATCATGGTAGCCAGAGAGGTGGAATAATTCTATGGCGAACTCTAATTGGCCAGGCGTAACCCATGGATAAAGGAGTAGGGAGGGAATGGGGTGGGTGTTATAGCTACCCGAATTAGACCACAGGGACTGAGCATAGGAAAGACATGTTTCCTCAAAGAGAAGCTTGGCAAACCAAGATCCTAAGTCTCCTGCACCTACCAAGAGACTACACACATGCTGTTTGCCTTAAGAGAAAGTCTCTTAATACAGTTTGTTCTCACACTGCTGATAAGGACATACGTGAGACTAGGAAATTTATAAAGGAAAGAGGTTTAATGGACTCACAGTTCCACATGGCTGGGGAGGCCTCACAATCATGGCAGAAGAGCAAAGAGGAGTAAGTCACGTCTTACATGGATGGCAGCAGGCAAAGAGAGAATGAGAGCCAAGCAAAAGGGATTTCCCCTTTTAAAACCATCAGATCTCATGAGACATATTCACTACCATGATAACAGTATGGGGGAACCACCCCCATGATTCAATTATCTCCCACCCCGGCCCTCCCACAACATGTGGGAATTATGGGAACTACAATTCAAGATGAGATTTGGGTGGGGACACAGCCAAACCATGTCAGCGTTCCCAGTTTCCAACCCTCTTGCTCTTTTCCAGGTGATTGTCCAGCGGACTCTGGCTGCCAAGAACCTGTCCCATGCCAAAGGAGGTGCTCTGATGGCTGCATACCTGAAAGTGCTGCCCCTCTTCATAATGGTGTTCCCTGGGATGGCCAGCCGCATCCTATTCCCAGGTGAGAACACAGTTGGGGGAAGAGGTCATCAGTATGTGAGTCTCAGACCCTGTGAATTGTTCTAAACCTATTATTAGAAGCCTCAGGAGAATGTGACTACAGTCTTTTCTCTCTCTAAGACAGAGTCTCATTCTGTCACTCAGGTTAAAGTGCAGTGGTGCAGTCATAGCTCACTGTAACGTTGAACTACTGGGCCCAAGCAGTCCTCCCACATCAGCCTCTTGAGTGGCCATGGCTGCAGGTATGCACCACATGCCTGGCTAATTTTTTTAAAAAGTAGAGATGCAGTCTCGCTATGTTGCCCAGCCTGGTCTTGAACTCCTGGCCTCAAGCAATCCTCCTGCCTTGGTCTTTCAAAGTGCTGAGAATGCAAGTGTGAGCCAACATGCCCAGTCCTTTTTTGTTGTTGTTTACATTTTTTTTAAAGACAGGGTCTCACTTTGTCACCCAGGCTGGAGTACAGTGACATGATCATAGCTCACTGCAGCCTCAGACTCCTGAGCTGAAGGGATCCTTTCACTTCAGCCTCCCAAGTAGCTGAGACTACAGGCATACACTACTGCACCTGGCTTTTTTTTTTTTTTTTTTAAGTTTTTGTAAAGACAGAGTCTCACTATGTTCCCCAAGCTGATCTCGAACTCCTGGCTTCAAGTGGTCCTCCTGCCTTGGCCTCCCTAAATTCTGGGATTACAGGCCTGAGCTACCACGGTTGGCCATTGAGTCCTTTCCTAGTGATGAGATCTATATCTAGGCATCTAGTGACGCTACGCTCTTTCTCAACATTGGTTCAACGGGCAAGTTCTATAGGCATCCCAGGCCAAATTGAGTGGAGACTCAACTAGGATCTTGCCTCAACTATATTTTTTTGAAAACACTAACTAGGTTAAGGTCTTGCGGTTCCAGAGCAGTTCCCTGAACTGCCTCCATGATCCAATCACCTCCCTCCCTCGACTCACTTTGAGATGGGATTTGGGTGGGGACACAGAGCCAAACCGTATCAGGATATATGCCCAGTAGCAGGATTGCTGGATCATATGGTAGTTCTACTTTTAGTTTTTTGAGGCCCCTCCATACGGTTTTCCATACTAGCTGTAGTAATTTACATCTTCACCAACGATGTATAAGAGTTCCCCTTTCTTCACATCTTCACCAGCATTTATTAGGTTTTGTCTTTTTGATGATTCCCATTCTAACTAGGGTGAGATGAGGTTTTGCTTTGCATTTCCTTGATGATTCATGATGTTAAGCATTTTTTCATATGTCTGTGCCAGCCACCTATTTATTAACAAGTCCACTAGAAGGTTGAGAACCCCAGGCCTAAAGTGCTTCTAAACCCCAGGGCCAAGCACTCTGCCTCCCTATTTGCACTTCTCTCTCCACGATGGCTCCACCAGCTCCCTCCTAAATCTTCAACTGGGTCCACAGCTGCCTAAAAGTATATTCTGATCCTGAGTTCTTGTGAGCCTGGAAAAAACCCTCTTCCACTAAGTCCATCTGAAAACTGGCACATTTTATTTTTTAATTAAACTTTAAGTTCTGAAATACATGGGCAGAACGTGCAGGTTTGTTACATAGATATACTGTGCCATGGTGGTTTGCTGCACCCATCAACCCGTCATCTAGATTTTAAGCCCCGCATGCATTAGGTATTTATCTTAATACTCTCCTTCCCCTTGCCCCCCACCCAACGACAGGCCCCGGTGTGTGATGTTCCCCTCCCTGTGTCCATGTGTTCTCATTGTTCAACTCCCACTTATGAGTCAGAAC
>CAUYQU010048778.1:0-15945 GCA_963574635.1 Cheracebus regulus | reverse complement strand
TTTTTAGACTGTATTCTAGCCTGGGCAATAAAACAAGAATCCCATTCTCTCTCCCTCTTTCTCTTCCTCTTTCTTTCTTTCATTCTTTTGCTGTGTCTTTCTTTCTCCTTTTCTCTCTTTTTCTAAAATCTCTTCCTCTTTTTTTCCCTTTCATTTTTTTCTTTCTTTTGCAGTTTCTTTCTTTCTCCTTTTCTCTCTTTTTCTAAAATCTCTTCCTCTTCCTTTCTCTCTTTCATTAAAAAAGAAAAAAAAAAAGGAGTAGAGATGTTAGGTCAAATGCTGTGCGTTTTCCTCAACTTTCGATAAAACACACATAACAAAAATTTACCATCTTAACCATTTTTAAGTGCACAGGTCAGTGGCATTAACTATTAATACATTCACATTGCTAGGCTAGCCTTATTACCATTCCACCATTCCTCCACATAGGAGAGCTTGCTTCCTTCTAGAATGCTCATCAAATGCCTAGCACTTTGCCGGGGTTTCACATCTCTTTTCGCCTTGGAAAGCAGAGATTCTGTCCTCATTAAATGCTAACTTCACATTCCTTTTCCCCCACATCCTCTGACAACCACTATCCTATTTTTTTTTTCTATAAATTTGACTTTTAGATATCTCACAGTGGAATCATATTTGTTTTTCTGTGGCTGACTCACTTCATTTAGGGTAATTTCTTCAAGTTTAATCCATGTTGTAGCACAGGTCGGAATTCTCTTCCTTTTTAAGGCTGTATACTATTCCACTTGGGTGGCGTCTACCTTTTGGCTGTTGTGAATGGTGCTGCTATGACCATGGATGTACAAATATCTCCCGAGACTCTGCTTTCTATTGTTTTGGTATCTATCCAGAAGGGAAATCGCTGCATCACATGGTGATTCTATGTTTAGTGTTTTGAGGGACTGCCATGCAGTTTTCCATGACAACAACACCGTTTGACATTCCCACCAGCAGTGCTCAAGGGCTCCAGTTCTCCCCATCCTTGCCAACACTTGTAATTTTCTTTTTCTTTTCCTTTTCTTATAGTAGCCATCCTAATGAGTGTGACGTGGGATGTGCATGTTTTTAAGGCTTTGAAATTAATTGCTGAACTATACAGCAGAAAAGTCATACTTGGTACTTTTACCAACAATGGATAGAGTACTGTTTCCATCGTCCCTTCCCTGCTGATTATTTCAAATTCTGCTCGGTTATCCCTTTCTGGCCAGGCAGGTATTCCTGCTTGTGGCCACACTCCTCTTCCTGGGGCCTGAGCCTGCCCTTCTGCTCCTGAGTAGTTCAATGTGATGCTGTCTGCTCTGGCTGTGGAGTGCTATGCGCCGGGCAGCCTGAGGGCAACCTGTACCTCCTCGGCCAAACCCTCCACCCCACGGAGACAGCTCCCTCACCTCAGCCTCGTGCCTACCTTGTAGCGCAGTGGCGAGGATTTCCCGAGATGGTCAGGACTTAGCCCCTCATAAGCATGAGAGCTGTTCTTGGTGGCATTACGATCGCACCCACAGATCGGGCCTTGGCATACCTCCGTGTCCTCCTGGCTGGCCACGTGCTATGAATGTCCCTGTGCACCTCATGAGTCAGCAGCAGAAGGACCTTCATCGGGGGGGTAAAGACGGGACGAGATGAGGCTCAAAGGAGGATGCGGCCGCACAGAGATGTTTTGGGAATGTGAGGCAGGTCACCACCTATGAGTCTTGTGGTGGTGGAGGAGTGGTGGCGGCTGTCATCGTGACACCCACTTTAGAGACAGGAAACTGAGACTCAGAGAGGGGGAGTCCAGGCCCCACAGCATGCAGCCAGGGCAGGGCCGGGCAGGGGGCTTTGGTTTTCACCCAGCTCACCCCACTGCCTGCCTCTTCACCCAGCTATCACAGAACGTGTCTGCATACCTTCCCTGCTCTTGTGGGGGCCTATGTCAGGCAGCTGCCCGGAGGCAGGATGTGCACGTGACCCCAGAACACTGTCCCCCAGACAGGCCGGCCCAGGCAGAGACAAAACAGGGACCTGCTCCCATTGATGTCACGACCAAACGCAGGGGATTTGCTAAGGCAGCGAGCAGCCATGAATGTGGAGCAGGCGTCGGGCTCCCTGCTCCTTCTTGCTAATCCCTCCCAAATCCAATCAGAGCTGTTTCCCTCCAGGAAATCAACTGGACACAGTGCATACTGGCCGGGCCTCGGCCAGCGCACAGTGTATCTTTTTGCTGTTTAAAGAACCAGGTTTTGAATGTTCTTAATAAAACGTTTATATATATCATGCAGGGTGCAAATAAATATTTTAATATAATTGGAAGAATGCAGAGAATTGTAAAAAGTTATGGAAGTTTTACTTCTGATTGGCCAAGACTCAATAAACGGGGTTTGATGTACTCTAATTTATAGGCGTGCAAAGCCGACTCTTTGGCATCGGAGAGGCTGTTAACGTTGTAATGTTGTTTAAACGCTGACAAATGAACTGCTTGGGCGGCGCCTTCAGCGCTGAGAAAGGAACTGTTGGATCTGGAGGACCGGCCTGTCCCAAGCTTTCTCCCTTCCTCCTGTGCTAGGGGAGCAGGTTAAAGGCGGGAGGACTGTGCATCAGGGCCGCTGCTCCCCATCGGGTGAGGGGAGGGCACAAAGGGGACCCATGGCTTCTTCCTCACTGTTGTCCCTAATTATGGTCTTTCTCATTAAAATAACAAGGACCATGTCTGCTAGAAACGCTGGCACATGTTTTTACTTTTCTGGGCCGATGGAAACCACATGTAGAATCCATTCCTTCCTTTTTTCCCTCCAAAATGCAAATGGAAGAGCTGGTCCAGGGGGTCCCTTCCTTGCCCAGCCCTGAACAGAGGCTTGGGAAAGCCCCCTACTCCCACGCCAAGACGTGACTCGCGCTTTGCCAGGCGCTTTGCCAGGCGCTCTGCGCCAGCCCTAGCAGGGAGTGCGGTGGCCCCGCACGCACGGCCCCTGCCCCCCAGGTCTCCTTCTGCTGCGGGTGCTGTGCACTCCCATGGTAGGCATAACCCAAGCAGAGCAGAGTGGTTATTTATAAACTCCCCGAATGCCAGAGCGCCAGGAACAATCCATTCCCCCCATTTGCAGGAACATACTTTCAGCATAACTCATCACTTTGAAGATGGGTCCAAACTTTTGTTCACATTTATTGACAGGAAGTTGTTTTTCAAAGCTCAAGTCAGCAGCAGGCCTCGGGCCAAGACACTCCGCCACCTTCTCAAGCTGGCGCGGCTCTGAGGGCCCATAAATTGTGTGGGCCTCCCACTCACCTCTCTCTCTCCCCGTTTCCTCTAAAATTTGCCCAGAGGTTGAACATGACTTTTCCCCTTTGTAAAGTTTCTTGCTTCTTAAACTTTTTCTTTTTTTAAGGGAAAATTACCTATTGGAAGTGTTACAAGGTTTTCCTTCCTGAAATTCTTCAAAACCTTTGACGGTGCTCTTGAACTTCCTCTTTCTGGCATGAGCCACTCTGAGTGTTCCTTATTGCATGAACATTCTTGGCCAAGGGTCCTCCTCCTCATCCCCGACTGGAGCCTGGAAGCGGGAATGTCCTCTGGGCTCTAGGAGCCCTGCCTTTCCCAGACCTCTCTCCCCTCAACCGGGAATCAGGGATTCTAGGGCAGCTTGTCCCAAGGCCTGGAGGGGCCATCAGGCAGGAGGCTCGGTGATGTGGGGTCTCCTGTGGCTTCCTCGCTCTCTCCTCACCCCATGCATTCTGCCCTGGGGCCGACCTGGGTTTTCATGACTTAACCGTATAATCCTCCCCCATATCCACTAATGTTCCAAAATCACCCAGCCCCCAGCGGGACCCCTCCATTCCCCTTTAAATAGACTCTTCTCCCTACAGACCTAAGCTCCTCCAGTTACCCAACCAGGGACCTGGGAGTCACCCCAGACCCCTCCTAGCTTCCTGCCCCTCGTTGGGCATCTAGTCCTCAATGTTTCTGGACCAAATTCCTGCTCTCCGCCCCCTCGCCACTGCAGGGGTTCAGGCCCTACTCCGTTTCAGGGTCATTCCCGGACCCTGGCAGGCTGTCTTCTCTGTCTCAGATGTCTTTTCTGTAAATTGGGGCAATGTCAGTGCCCACCCTGCTAGGTGGGGATAAGCATCTCATGGGCTCATGTTTGCAAAGCATGCAGGATGGCCCCGGGCACCTAAGTACCACAGGTTGTCCTCCTGTTGCCTCTGGGTCACCCTCTCACTCTGAGCCAGTCAGTTCCTTACACAGCCATCTAGAGGACCTTGAAACAATGCACAGCATGCTCAGCCATGCGCGCTTGAACCCTGTGTCTGCTCTCACTTCCTCGAGGGATTCCCCATCCCTGGCTTTGCCTGTCTGCCTCGGGGCCCCTCCCCTGCGCCCCGCTATGTCCATGGGCTCCGGCCTTTGGAGTTGGCCTTCTTCCTTTCCTTCGTTCCTTCCCTGGCCATTCTCTCCCTCTCCTTCCCTGTGAATCTCTCTGGAAGGTGTGCCTGATCTTCCACTGTCCCCTCTACCCTGTCTTGGCTCAGAGGCCCCTGCCCACCCCACACAGGCATCTTGTGTGAGGAAAGCTGTGCCAGGGAAGCTGCCATTCTTTCTCACAGTCTCTGTGTTTTCTTGTGTTTGGAGACAGGGGCTGTGCCTCAGGTATCTCTGGGCCCACAGTGCCCAGCACAGATTATGGCCGTAGTAAATAAATGCTCATCTAAAACATGTGAATGACAAAGACCAGGAGATGGACCATGGCGCATGTGTGTTAGGAACTCCCCATGATGTCACCTCTTGGAGTACTCTAATTTTGTCTAGTGATGGGTCAATCCCAGTTTTTGGTTTTCAACCTTGACAAGAGCCCAGACACCAAAATGAACTGTCTTTGTGCACTGATATCCTTTGAAACTTTTCAAACCCAGGAAGCAGTGGAAGCTCACACTTTTAGTGGAACTGGGGAGGAGAAGGGAGAGAGGGAAATGATGGAAAAAGGCTAATGAGTCCATTTTGTCTTGGAAGAAATAGGAAACGCAGCAGTCCCTGGAGGAGCCAGAGGGGCCCAGGTATGGAAGAGCGTGCGCCAGGCTTGGATCTGTGGGGTGCTTCCCCGGGGGTCTGCCCGGGGTCTTGACGTCCTTGCTGCTGGAGAAGAGGGCTTGCTCTGGAGCTGGTGGCATTGGAGCAGTGAGGTGAGATTGCAGGCACTAGGCACGGCCAGAGCTGGGAGGGCTTTGTGCATTTGTTTTCAAATAAAAGCAATAAGACAAAAGGCTCTGGGCTCTTGAGAGCGTCCCACGAGCCCCTCAGGCTGGGAAAGGAAGAGCTGCTGAAGGCCACGGACACTAACCCAAGCTGGCCGAGGCCTCACTACCCACCAGCATTTGGGTTTGTTTGTGTGGGAAGTGGCAGTTGGACCGGGTGGTCTCTGGTGCCTTGTCGGGGTGCCTCACCAGCTGCAGGGCAGGGCTCCAGGCCGGCAGAGCCTGCGATGTCCCCAGGAATGCTGCAGTCATGGGCTGCCGGGGTGCTGGTGGGGAGAGCCTGGGGGCGGGCCTCCTGGGGCAGGCCTGGTGTCTGTGAGCCCTGAGTGGCAAGAACGTGAGCGGGCTGGCCCTGCACCCCTCTGCTCTCCTGTCCCCGCTGTCCCCCACCCGCCTCCTGCTGGGGGTCTGGAGGCTCTGCAGGGGGATTACGGCCTCCCGAGGACCCCTCCTGCCTTCTCACACCAGGGGCTTCTCTGCTTCTCTTTCCTGGCGCGCAGCGTCCTGCTTTCTGGTCGCTTTCATCGCGTTGTGGGGTGTTCCCTCCGCATTCTCAGGTGGAAGTGTTTAAGGCCAGTCCCACAGCCACCCCTCTGGATCTCCCCACCAGTGCGGTGCCCCCTGCAAATGGGGCCCACATGTGCAGACAGGCAGGATGGGACAGGCCCCGCCTGCCAAGAATGTGGCGTGGCCTCCCGGGCGCGGGACGTGGAAGGAGCCGTGCGCGCAGGGCAGAGTCCTCCTCTGCCCGCTCGGAGTGGGAGGCTCCACAGGCTGCCAGATGCTGGGGAGGGCACTGGGAAGCTGGAGCGGGGGCGGGGGATGTGGGTGGGGCGGGGGATCCCTGCAGGGGCGTCCTGTCCTGTCCTGGGGGCTGCCAGAGGGGTCCCACCACAGTGGTCTCACCTTGGCCCAAATAGAGGTGGTGTCACCCAGGGCTTGCTGGGGAACATGGAGCTCGGGCTCCCTGGGACACCACGGAAGGCCCACGAGCCCCCCATCCTCAGCCAGGCCGGGCACCGCCTTTCCTGCCTCACTCCTGCTTGGCTTTCCCTTGCGATGGCTTTAGAAACATGCAGCCTTGAGAACGCTTCGTGTTCACGTCCCTTTGAGGCTCAGGACAACCTCAGAGATTAAGCTCGCCTCCCACGCTGGAGCCTCAGCGGTTAAAGTGGTCCTTGAGTGGCGATGCCGGGTGGGCCTGGCGCCTGCCCGGCCCCCTGTGTGGTTCCTCGCTTATGTCTTCCTTCTCAGTGCCGTGGGGTCGGGCTGTGCCTGGTCCATCTCACAGACCTTTTTTTAAACGGATAGTTCCAGATTTGGGGACATGAGGCAGTGATTTGGGTGTGAAAATCCACTGAGCTAGGATTGAACATGATGGGGCTGGAGACTCTCAAATGGGACGGTGGCTCGTCCCAGCTCAGGCCCCAGGACAGAGCCCAGCCCACACCTGCCCCTAGCACTCAGCCCTGAGCCCCGTGCCCCGCTCAGGACCCAGGGTAGCTAGCATCCCCAGCGCTTACCCCATGGAGGGTGGGAAGACAGCGAATTAGTGTACAAAGGAGTAGGGAGCGGAGAGCAGGTGTGGGAGCCTGCTGGCTCCCTGTCCTCCACTCGGCCGTGGAGGATGCACAGGGTGTGTTCTGGCCACTCCATGCCACCATCTCGGGTCTGCCTGCCCATCCGTAACATGTTATACTCAACCCCATTGCTCCTGCATCGTGCCCCAGCACCCGAGGAAAACCAGCCAGCAACCACAGCGCCGGTTCTGGGGGCCCTCCTGGATCAGGCCCACGTGGCTCCTGCCCCTCAGGCTGCAGATCTGTGACTCTGTCCCCAGCTCGCCATCCCTGCCTGCCCTTGGTCTGACTTCTGCTCCTAGGCTTCTGCTCCTCTTTCGGTCCTTGCCCTGTGTGCCGCCCTGGTTGGTCTCTGAGAGGAGCCCCTGCGCCTGGTCCAGCGCCGAACAAGGAGGCTGGCAGCCAGCGCTTTCCCGCAGCTCACTTCCTGTCTGTGGGCTGAGACCTCCAGACCTTCCTGGGGAAAGCCAGGAAGCCAAGACTCACATAGGGAAGCCTGCGTTTTGAAGCCGGTGTTAGTTAGCCCTTTCTCCTTGAGAAGCAATTTCAGTCAGTGCATCACTCCAAATGGGTTTGGTAACTCTTGAGTTTATGGTACAGTGAAAATCACTCTTGCCAAGAGAGCAAAGGCAGATGAAAGGCAGGGTGAGTCACACGGGCTCTCCATGTCCCTGGCAGCAGCAAGACACCTCTCGCTGCACCCGCAGCAGCCTTCGACACAGGAGCCAGCCACAGACAGTGCTGGACCCCAGCACGTGGCCCCAGACTCTGCAAAGTCCAGTTTCCTCAGGCCCCACCTTCTAGGACCCATCTCCCGATGCCTGCACGTCTCATTGTGCTTTTCTGGTTTACTTCCAGGCTCTGGGGAATCCACCCTTGGCTAGCATCACTCAGAAATTGCACAACGACCATCTCAAGATAAGGTTTTAAGAGCTGTTTAATTTAACTTTTAATGTTGCTTAAGCCCCTATAGGTAGTGTCTGGGACAGTGTAGCAGCAGGAGAGCAAATTCTGGCACCTACTCTTGCAAGAATTTATGAACAGTGTTTTCTGCTAAAAATAGTAACGTTCTAGTTCTGCTGACTACATAACATTGACCAGGGCAAGCCACTTGCTTAATCTTCTCAGTCTCATTTCTTTTCATTTGTAAGAAGTGGATGCTCAACTTTCATAAGTGGCATGAAAATGCTCTTTGAGCTCTAAAAATACCGGCTGATTTACAAATGATTGTTTTGACCAAGGTATTGGAGAGAACTTTTGTTAGAAGACAGTGAGTGCTTCCACTGGCGCTAACCTCTCTGGTGTTTCAAAAATGCTCCAAAGGGCAAATTCTAGCACTGTGAAAGATTTGAGAGTCTCCTACTGCGCTAGCTGCTCTGTTTCCTCATGGTCATTTTTGGCATCTCAGACGACCATTGACAGGCATAAAGAGATGGTGTCTCCCGTGTACTCATCTATTTTTCAGGAATTAAAACTATAGAAAATCTCAGTGGCAAGACTGAGACATAGGAGCCAAGGGATGGGATGAGAAATGTTCCTTGCAATGTAGGAGGCCCTTTCCTGAGTTGCACATTTTCATGAATAAACTAGGGATGAGTTAAGCTGGATATTAGAGCTGGGTTTACAATGTATGAAACAGTTTATTGTAAATGTGTCTTTTCAACCTCAGTTTTGGCAGGGCGCAGTGGCTTACACCTGTAATCCCAACACTTTGGGAGGCTGAGGTGGGCAGATCACCTGAGGTCAGGAGTTCAAGAGCAGCCTGGCCAACATAGCAAAACCTTATCTTTACTAAAAATACAAAAATTAGCTGGGCATGGTGGCAGGTGCTCATATTCCCAATTGCTTGGGAGGCTGAGGCAGGAGAATCACTTGAACCCAGTAGCCTCTTGGCTCACTGCACTCCAGCCTGGGTGACAGAGTGAGACTGTGTCTCAAAAAACAACAACAACAACAAAACACACACACACACACGAAAGTTTTTAGCAATCTGATGAACCAGATACTCTTGAGAAACATCTTGATATAAAATGTCTAGGAATGTTGACTAAAATACAGCAGGTATAATAAACATTACTCATGAAAAGATAAGGGAAATCCCTTGTAGAGGCCCAAACCTAAAAGGAAACAGAATCCAGACATATAAGATAACTGGTGCTTGGGCTATGCTGGGGGAAGGCGTGGGATGGCCAAGGTGGGAGTTGAGATTACTTTGTATGTCTTTTCAACTAATGAATTTTTGGATCTTAATGGCCATGCAGAAATAGGTGATGAATCTTTGAACCCATAAGAGGCTGGCAATTAGAACTGAGATTCTTACACAGAGTTGTTTCCTTCCTTTGAAGAATTACACTTTCAATGAAAAGGTGATTAGAAGAACAATCCAACCATTGGCACAGGGAAATAACAGAAAGCCTGTCAACTTTGGCCTGATTCTAAGTAGTAAAAAATGGTTGTCTTTGAGAATTTGTATGTAGTGGCTGTCCTCAGGCGTATTTGGGGTGTGAATTTATACTATCTGAGTGGCATGGAACCCCCAATCTGAGCAAGTGAGATAAAATTAACCCTGGTGAACCCGGCAGGAGAAAACACAAAATCTCTGTGGATGTACACAAATAATTCCTACAGAAAAACCTCAATGAAGATGTGCTCACAGTCCAAAAATGCCAATCTAAAGGAGAAAAATAAACTCTGAGCAAGTTCAAAGATATAACAAACAGTAGGATTAAATTCCTATGAGCTTCAGGCAACAATATTATCAAAATAGGGATTATGAAATAGAATCAAAGACACAATGAAAAACTTAAAAAAATGAGAAAACAGCAAGTTGCCACCAAATGCAGACAAAAGACCGGGAAGATTTAAAAAGAACAAAAGGAAATGTATAGGAATAAAAAATATAGTGATTGAAATTTAACTAAAGCTTTAAGGGTTGGGTTAAAAAGCAAATTAGACATAACTAAAAAGAGAATTAGTTAAGTGGAAAATCACTGTGAGCACATGGAAATAAAAATATAAAAAGTTTGGAAGCAAGATTAATAGATATGGAGAATAGGACAAGAAGGTCCAATAAAAGTGCAACAGGAGTTATAGATGGAGAGAAAGGACAGAATGAGAGTGAGCCAATATTGAAAGAGATGGTGACTGAGAATTTTCAAAACTGAGAACCGTCCTGAGCTCTCAGAATCAAGGAAAATGTAGTCCTAAATGCTAGGATACATAAAAGGAAATGCATCCCTAGATAGATTAGAGTAAGCTATATAAGAATGCCAAGTACAAAGATAATACTTTAATAGTAGCCAGAAACATAAGATGACCTATGAAGAAATGACAATTAATTTGGCTGCCACTTCTCAATGATCACCAAAGGACAGTGAAATTATATCTTTGAAGTGTTGAGAGAAAATAGAATTTTCTACCTAACTAAACTGTCATGCCAGAATTAGGGAGAAAGGACAAAAAACAAAGCATTAGAGAATTTTTAACTAACAGAGTCTCACCTAAAGAGTTTCCAGGAATGTGCTTTATCAGAAGAAAACTGCATCCAGAATGAAGAAGTGAACTGAAAGCAGAAGGGTGAGCAAATAAATTAGTAAACATATGTATAAATTGGAACAAGATTGACAAAGGATGACAGTAATAATAGTAATGACATTTCACATGTATAAAAACGTGTAGGACCTGAAATACTGGATTAAGTATAATGTAAGTTGGGAGGAGAATGATCCAAGTAACCTAGTAACATGTAAGGTGGGAGGAGAATAACCTAGGATTTTCCAAAATCCTTGAATGATCCCATGAACAAATCAGTTAACTTGAGACCTTGGAATGCTGAGTACACATGTTAAAATTTTAATCATGACTACTGGGAGTTGGTGGGGGGTGGAAAAGTAGATTTCATAATTTTCAAAACAGTAAAGGAAAAATAAAATAAAAAAAAGAACCTCTCTAATCCTATTGAACAGGGCAGCAAACATTTTCGGTAAATGGTCAGATAGTACATATTTTTGGCTTTGTGTGCCATATGGCTCTATTGTAACTATTCAACTCTGCCATCACAGTGCAAAAGCAACCACACAGAAAATTTAAACAAATGAGAATAGCAGTGCACTCCAATTCAACTTAATTTATAAAAACAGCAAGTGAACTGGATTTGGCCTCAAGGCTGTAGTTTGCCAATCCCTGCTATAGCAGATAGGAAAGGAAGTAAAAAGCTAGAAAAATGGAAAGCACAAATTAAGAAGGTAGAAACAATTCCAAACAGGTTAGTAACTACAAGAAATGTAAACAAATTGAGTTTGCCGAATAAAGCCAGAGACTGATGAGTAGATAAAGAAAGAAATGACTTTATGCTTTTAGCAAGACCAATTCTTAAACAATATGGAAAACAGAAAGGTGTAAAGTAAAAGTGGGGCAATAGATTTGTCAAGCAAACATTGATGAAAAGAAAGGTTATTAACTACATTAAAACACAAAATAGTCCTTAAGGTAAAAAAGCATTAGCCATGACTAAAAGGATTATTATAAAATGATTAAAAAAAGAATTCACTAGGAGAAATTTATAAACTTATATACCCGTAAAAATATGGTCTCAAAATACATAAAGCAAAATTTGATAGAATTACAAGGAGAGATTTATAAGTCTACCCTTACAGTGTAACAAACTAAGTATATAATTTTTTTAAATACAAATTAAGAAGTTAGATTTAATGATATATAGAATGTTATATCTAAAAATTAATAATGTGTTTTCTTTTCAAGCACACATGCAACATTTTTAATAATCACATATTAGGTCATAAAATAAGATTCAACAAGTATTAACAAAAAGGGATCATGCAGGCCATATTCTCTCTCCACTATATATTGTTGAAGTCAAAAGATTAAATGAAATTATGCATTTGGATGTTTTAAAGCATATTTATAAATGCTTTAAAGTCATGATCCAAAGAAGAAATCATAACAAAAATAAGACTATATTATGAGCTGAATGATAATAAAAATGCCATACATCCACATGTGTGGAATGCTGTTATGTTAAAACTTAGAACAAAGTTTATAGCCCTAAATGCACTTATTAGGAAAGAAGAAAGACTGGATACTATTAAACTAACAGAAATTAAAAGAACACGGGATAGGAGGCAGAACTACCTTGCAGCTCCAGCTTGGATGGACAGAGCAGGGTGTGGAGACTCTCATCGTCAACTTTTGCTTCAGAACTACTACCGCACAAATACACCAGGAAAGCCAAGAGAATCCACAGACCCTCTGAAGGAAGTGGATTGCTCTTGCAGGATATGGGAGACAGCCCACATACTGTGAGTGTCCAAGCCATGACAGTGGAAAAGTGGGATTATCTGCCCCTGAACACACATCCTCATTGGGGAACCTGAAGGTCTGGATCAGGGGAGAAGGATTTGACTTTACCTGAAGCTGAGTCAACTTCGAGAGCAGAGTGAAATACGGGGGTAAAGGAGGCAGTGGGAAAAGCCCTGTGGGCTCTTGGGTTCCCCAGGGAGGCCATTTCTTACTTGTCTCACAGGTATCCTTGGGGAGGACTGCCAGAGTAACTGGGAAAAGACCACAGGGAGAAGGAAACTTCCAGCTGAACTTTGTAACAATTCCAACTGAATCCCCAGGGAAGCCATTTCTTACCTGTCTCACAGGTGTCCTTGGGGAGGGCTGCCAGAGTAACTGAGAAAAGACCACAGGGAGAAGGAAACCTCCAGCTGAACTCTGTAACAATCCAACTGAATGTGAAATCACCTGGCCAGAACTCAGGGGAGGGCATGAATCCAGTGTGCAGACTCAACAGGTGGGGAGGTGTGAAAGTCCTACTTGCCTTCTCATCTGGGAGGCTGGTAGCATTGGGTAAGTTCTCAGCCTTGCTGTTCACTGCCTGGAAACAAAACTCAGGGCTGCTGGGGGTGATGCACCATGGGAGTGAGATTGGCCTTTTGGGTTGTGTGGGAGCTGGGTGAGGCCTGTCACTGCCAGCTTCTACACAACCCCCACTTCCCTGACAACCTGCGTGACACAGCAGAGGCAGCCATAATCCTCCTGGGAACATAACCCCATTGACCTGGGGACCACACCCTCAATCCCACAGCAGCAGCACCAAGCCTGCCCAAGGAGAGTCTGAGCTTAGACACACCTAACCCTGCTCCCACCCAATGGTCCTTCTCTACTCACCCTGGTAGCCGAAGACAAAGGGCATATTCTCTTGGGACTTCTAGGGCCCTGACCACAGCCGGATCCTCCCTATGCTACCACAGCTGATGCTGTCTTGAAAGTATTACTTCCTGGCAAGAGCCCAACCAGCACAAAAGTAGTGCATTAAATGACCAAAACTAAGGACACAGAGTCCATTTTACTCCCGGCCAACTCCGCTGGAGCAGGTGCTGGGATTCATAGTTGACAGACCTGAAGATGGTTCACATTGAGCAGACAACCCCCAATACCAGCCCAGATCCTGGTAGCCCTGCTGGGTGGCTAGATCCAGAAGAGAAATAGCCATCACTATAGGTTGGCTCTCAGGAAGCCACAAACCTAGGAAAAGGGGAAGAGTACTACATCAAGGGAATACCTCATAAGACAAAAAATCTCAACAGCAGCCTTGAGCTCTAGATCTTCCCTGTGACATAGCCTACCCAAATGAGAAGGAACCAGAAAAACAATTCTGGTAATATGACAAAACAAGGTTCTTAACAACCCCCCCACCAAAAAAAAAAAAAAAAAAAAATCACACTAGCTAACCAGCAATAGATCCAAACCAAGAAGAAATTCCTGATTTATCTGAAAAAGAATTCTGAAGGTTAATAAGCTAATCATGTAGACGCCAGAGAAAGGTGAAGTCAAACTTAAGGAAATTAGAAAAATGATATAAGATATGAGGGAATAAATCTCCAGTGAAATAGATAGCATAAATAAAATACAATCACAACTTCAAAAAAAAAAGGACACACTTAGAGAAATGCAAAGTGTACTGGAAAATCTCACCAATAGAATCAAAGAAGCAGAAGGAAGAGCTTCAGAGCTCAAAGACAAGGTTTTTTTCTCTGACAAAGAGAAAAAAAAGAGTAAAAAAGTGAGCAAAGGCTCCAAGAAGTTTGGGATTATGATAAATGATAAAACCTAAGAATAATTGATGTGTTCCTGAGTAAGAAGAGAAATCTGAAAGTTTGGAAAATATATTGGGGGAATAATCAAGAAAAACATCCCTGGCCTTGCTAGAGACCTAGACATCTAAATACAAGAAACTCAAAGAACAGCTGGGAAATTTATTGCAAAAAGATCATTGCCTAGGTACATTGTCATTTGGTTATCTAAAGTCAAGATGAAGGAAAGAATCTTAAGAGCTGTGAGGCAAAAAGCACATGATAAACTATTTTAAAAACTATCAGATGAACAGCAGCTTCTCAGCAGAAACCCAACAAGCTAGAAGGGATTGGGGTCCTGTCTTCAGCCTCCTTAAACAAAACAAGTATCAGCCAAGAATTTTGTATCCAGTGAAACTAAGCTTCATAAATGAAGGTCTTTTTCATACAAATAAATGCTGAGAGAATTTGCCACTACCAAGCCAGCCTACAAGAACTGCTAAAAGAAGCTCTAAATCTTGAAACAAATCACCAAAACACATCAAAACAGAACCTTTTTAAAGTATAAATCTCACAGGACCTATAAAACAAAAATATAATAAAATAACTCCAAGGTATACAGGCAACAAATAACTCAATGAATGGCATAGTACCTTGCATCTCAGTACTAACATTGAATATAAATGGCCTAAATGTTCCACTTAAAAGGTACAGAAAGGCAGAATAAGTAAGAATTCACCAACCAAGTATCTGCTGCCTTCAAGAGACTAACCTAACACATAAGGATGCACATAAACTTAAGGTAAAGGTGTGGAAAAAGACATTTATGCAAATGGCCACCAAAAGTGAGCAGGAGTAGTTAATCTTATATTAGACAAAACAAACCTTAAAGCAACAGCAGTTAAAAAAGACAAAGAGGGACATTGTATAATGATAAAAGTCCTTGTCCAACAGGAAAATATTACAGTCCTAGATATGTATGCACATAACACTGGAGCTCCCAAATTTCTAAAACAATTACTACTAGACCCAATAAATGGGATAGACAGCAACACAATAATAGTGGAGGACTTCAGTACTCCACTGACAGCACTAGACAGGTCATCAAGACAGAAGGTCAACAAAGAAACAAGGGATTTAAACTATACCCTGGAACAAATGGAATTAACAGATATTTACAGAACATTCTACTCAATAACTGCAGAATGTACATTCTATTCATCAGCACATGGAACTTTCTCCAAGACAGACCATATAATAGACTACAAAACAAGTCTCAATATATTTAAGGAAATTGAAATTATATTAAGTACTCTCTCAGACCACAGTGGAATAAAATTGGAAATCAACTTCAAAACCATGCAAATACATGGAAATTAAGTAACCTGCTCCTGATTGATCACTGGGTCAACAATGAAATCAAGGTGGAAATTAAAAATTAAGTTCTTTGAGCTGAATGATAATAGTGACACACCTATCCAAACCTCTGGGATCCAGCAAAGATGATACTAAGAGGAAAGTTCATAGCCTTAAATACCTTCATTAAAAAGTTGGAAAGAGTACAAATAGACAATTTAAGGTCACACCTCCAGGAACTAGAGAAGAACAAACCAAACCCAAACCTAGCAGAAGAAAGGAAATAATCAAGATCAGAGCAGAACTAAATGAAATTAAAACTAACAACAACAACAAAAAACAATACAAAAGATAAATAAAACAAAAAGCTGGTTCTTTGAAAAGATAAATAAAATTGATAGACCATTAGCAAAATTAACCAAGAAAAGAAGAGAGAAGATCCAAATAAGGTCAATTAGAAACAAAACAGTCAATTCTACTATGAACACCTTTGTGCACATAAACTGGAAAACCTAGAGGAGATGGATAAATTCCTGGAAAGATACAACCCTCCTAGCTTAAGTCAGGAAGAATTAGAAACCCTAAACAGACCAATAATAAGCAGTGAGATTGAAATGGTAATAAAAAAATTACCAACCAAAACAAGTCTAGGACCAGATAGATTCACCCCTGAATTCTACCAGACACTC
>CAUYQU010048777.1:0-43382 GCA_963574635.1 Cheracebus regulus | reverse complement strand
ACAACCAATAGCAGGCAAGTAATTCCAACCAATAACAAGCCAAGTCCTAGGTCAAGGCTTGTAACTTACTCAATAGCAGTCTTGCTCTCCCACAACCAATCGAGCTGTTTCACTCCCTATAAAACCCCCTGTCTGAGAGGCGTCTCTGCGACTTCTCCGGCCCCTCCTGTCTGGACTGCAGAACCTCACCCGGGAGCCTGAATAAATTCCCTTGCATTGGGTTATTTTGGTGCTGGCCTCAGTTTCTTCGTTTTATCCTCGGAAACAAACCTCACACTTATCATTGTTCATTCACTTTGTAGAATAGAATTAAGTACTCATTAAATGTGCCAGGCCTGGAGCTGGTGCTGGGAGCTGTTCATTGAAGACACACAAGGCTTGTTTTTTAGCTTCTTTTGCCAGGGCTCCCTGCCACCCACTCTTGCTGCCCAGACCAGGGAGGAACCGAGGCCAAGAGAGGTGAACTTGGCCAAGTAAGAAAAAATTTTCTATGTCTGTTTTCTCGTCTGTAAAATAGGATACTAACAGAACTGATTCCATGGGGTCGAATGAGGATATAAAGGAGCCATGTATGAAAATACTTCACATGGTGCCCACTGCACAGTAGCTTCTGATCTACAGAGAGTGCTGTATTGGCAGATGGTATTTAGACAGCTATCAACAACTCTGCTAGTAATAACAATAACACTAGCAACTAACGCTTGCACAGGACTGATCTACTACACACCTGGCACTACTCTGGGGTATTTATGCATTCACTCATTGCACTATGAGTACTTATAATCCCTACTTACACACAGGTGATGCAGCTCAGGAAAGGTAAGTGACTTGCCCAGGGCAACACAGCGAGCAAATGCTGAAGGTGGGACGTGGGCCAGCCTGTCAGGTGCCAGAGCCCATGCACTCGGCCACAACGTTGGGCTGCCTCCCTATATCACTTATCTTGACTCCCCAAACCCAAGGATCTCACTTAATCTGATCAAATGCTGACTAGGTCATGGCTGATCAGGGTAAAGCATTATGACAGACACAAAGACAAATGGGTAAAGTTGCTGTCCTCAAGAGAGCCATAAAAACAAATGGATCTGGAGGTAAGTAAGCCTTCGAGGAAGAGTGAGCGAAGGTACCAGATCCAAAGGCTCATGTTGAGAATAGGGAGCTGAGAGAAGGTGCATGGAGAGTGAACTGGGGTCTCCTGGGACACAAGCCTAGTGAGGCACTTTAGGGGTAAATGGAAAGATCTTGAATAGCAGATTTTTTTTTCTGGAGACAGAGTCTCACTCTATCACCCAGGCTGGAGTGCAGTGGTGCAATTTTGGCTCACTGCAAACTCTGCCTCCTGGGTTCAAGCTGTTCTCCTGCCTCAACCACCAGAATAGCTAGGATTACAGGCATGTGCCACCATGCCTGGCTAATTTTTGTATTTTTAGTAAAGACAGGGTTTCACCATGTTATCCAGCTGGTCTCAAACTCCTGATCTCAAGTGATCTGCCCACTTTGGCCTCCAAAAGTGCTGGATTTATAGGCATGAGCTACTGTGACTGGCTTCTTAAATAGCAGATTTTAAAATATGAAATTCATCTTACCAGGGGTAGGAAATCATTGCTGATTTTGAGCAAGAGGGCAGTGCACTCAGGACCCTAGCATAGGGCATTGCTCTCGCAGCATTGTGGAAATTAGGCTGAAGGAAAAACCAAGCAGAAGCAGAGAAACCAGTCAGAAGGCAATGATATGTTTGAAACCCACGATTTACCTTGTACAGAGGCTAGACCAGGTGGTTCAATGGTTCTGCTCTGGGTTGTATTCCTATTGTCGTACATAGCCTCTTGGATCTAAAAATATGAATATGCACATAAAAACACATGGAAAATGTTGATACTCTGCATGTAGTATGACAGATGAAATTTATTGACTTCTTCCTAATTTTTCTGTATTGTGTAGATTTTTTTCAAGAAAGCAGACATTATTACTGTTATATTCAGAAACAAAGTGATGTTTAGTTTTTAAAAATAAAGACTATTCTTTCCCAAGGAATTCAAAATGGTATTTCTCTAATTGAGTCACAGGTCACTGTGCTGTGAGTGTCTAAGTCGCCTGGTAACCCAGGCAACCTGAGGGCAGCGGACACTGTGTTCTCCAAGCTTGGCCTAAGAGACGCCCCTTGGCTGGGACTCCCATGGGATTGGCCTGAGGAGCCAGATGGTTCTGAGACAAACCATGAATTGGAAGTTAGTTGGTTGGGTCCTTTTCTCTTCCTCTAGGTACCCAAAAGTCTTATGCTGCTTGTCATCTTCCCTCACTGCTCCCCTCACACACCCTAGCAATAGCATACATTTCAAGTGTTTTTTGGAAGTATGGCATACATATAGAAAAGCATGGCATACCGTGCTATTAATCTTCCCTTGTACCCTCCCTGGCCTCCTCCAACAAGTGAAAGCTAATGAATCCCCCAGCCTGTTTTCCTCCATCAAACTTAGTTCATTCACATGTGGAATATCTACTTCATCCAGGCAGGGCTAGGCTAGGGCTGCAAAGATCGGTGAGTCTGCAAAGAAGCCAGGGTGAAGCCAGGCAAGGACTCAAACAATGCTGACACCATGGAGATGAGCCCTGTTGGGGGATTCTTTGCTCTTTTGTGGGGAGAGAGAGCAACAGAAGGATTCAGGGAGGAGGTGATGCTTAAGATATGTCTTAGAGTCTGCCAGATGGGAGACAGAGCAGGAAGGAAAATCAACACAGAGAGAACAACATGTTCAAAGGCCTTGAGGAGGGAAAGAGTAGAACACATCTGGGTAGAGCACCAAGCCACTTGTTTGGAAGAGCCCAGCTGAGCACAACTTCTGTAAGAAGCGGATACCACTTTTACAATACACACCAGTGGCTACACCAAATGAACATTCTACCACATGCTAGGTCTTCATGGATTTCCTTTTGCTGCAATCTCAGAGACTCTTTCCTTAACCCTTCTGAGCATGGCCTGGTTCTTGCTCCTGCTTGCCCCCTGTGGCAGTGTCCGACTGAAACCAGCCCAGCTATCCCAGAGAACTGATGTCTAATGTTTTGGAAATAAACAGGAAAATTGACCCTCCCATCTTAAAGACTGAAACTTAGATTTGTCTTATCTAAATTCCTTCCTCAGGAAACTGATCCTTAAGCCACCCAGTTAGTATCAAGGAACGGAAACTCGCCAGAGTACCACGTCCACAATGAGATGCCAGACCCTTCATCCATCATGAGTCCTGTTTAGCAGCTTGTCTTCCTTACTCCTCCCTCATTTCTGTTTTCCCACATAGAGTTACATTTCTTCCCTGCTATATAATCCTGTAAGTTTAGTTGACTGGTCAATGAGGTGATTTTAAGACTAATCTCCCGTTCTTCTTGAAAAAGCCTTCTTCCCGAGCAATGCTCACCTCAGTGACTTGCTTTCTGTGCAGCAAGCAGCAGGACCTAGACCAATCCCTGGTGATCTGGTAACGCCACCAAAACCTGGCCCCACAGTGTCCCACGGAGGAAGGAATCCACTGTTCTGCCAGGTGCTTTGGAGCATGCTGGGCATGGAAACTGGAAGGCATAAGTATAACTCAGTGAATGCTTGCTGTGGTCATGACGAAGGTGGCTGATGGTGACGGTCAAGTAGCCTGGCCCCTCCTGCAGTGCAGAGACAACCCTGGATTGAGTACCATGGGGCGGGGCAGACCTGTTAGTAGACCCCACAAAGGAGGGGTAATGGCAGGAGATGACAAGTCAGAAGAGCAACAGGCAGAAGGTACAGGAAATTAATTAGAAAGCCATTGTGTGACTTCAAATGAAAGAGACTGAGGTCCACCCAGAGCAATGTATGAGACAATCTCTAGATAGTCACAAGTTTGAATTGCAAATACGTTGTGTTTTATATATCATGTTGGTGCAAGTAATTGCAGCTTTTGCCATTAAAAGTAATAGTAGGCTCTTTTTTGGTGTTTGAATAGCAGTTTTTTGTTTGTTTTTTGAGAGAGAGAGAGTCTCACTCTGTCATCCAAGCTGGAGTACTCGAGTGCTCTGGTGCAGTCTCGGCTCACTGCAACCTCCACCTTCCAGGTTCAAGCAATTTTCCTTCCTTACCCTCCTGAGTAGCTGGACAGGTGCACACAAACATGCTTAGCTAATTTTTGTATTTTTAGTGGAGATGGGCTTTCACCATGTTGTCTAAACTGGTCTCGAACTCCTGACCTCAAGTTTTTGCCATTACTTTTAGCGGCAAAAACTGCAATTACTTTTGCACCAACCTAATATATATCTATATACACACAATAACCATAAAGCTGTGCATTTTTCTAGTTTTGTAGCAACTATTTGGTCAAGTGTCCACAAAAATTGAATAAAGACACTGCCAGGAGGATCTCACCAGAGATAGGGGCAGCAGAGGGAGAAAGAAAGGCCTTGGCATTCAGAGCTGTGGGTCTGGAGAGAGGTCCTGCTGCTGCCTGGGGTCGCCAGGGGATGCATGGGAGGTGTTCCATTCTCTCTACAGAGATCTATGGCACCCTACAGGAAGGTGAGGAGCTCTATTGCCACTTGCTGGCCCTGGGGCATCAGAATTAGAAACATCAGCTTTCATGCCTAACAACCCACACTTGCTTTAGGGCAGACAAGCAGTAAAGAGATGGCAGAAGTGGCTGTCATAAGCTTTTGGTTTTGTTTTTCCCTTCTGGAAATATTTTATGTTGGATCAAATTACTACACATATGATGTGTGTGTGTTTGTGTGTGTGTGTGTGTGTGTGTGTGTGTGTGTGTGTGTGTGTGTTTCTCTTTTTCTCATTATAAAAGCGATGCATGCTCAATGGAGAAAATTTGGAAAACATAAAAAGTCAAAAGTCAGAAATAAAATAAGAACACCGTCTGGAGAAAACTCCTTTGCTTTTGGGTTTATTTTCTTTTGTGTCATTCATTTACAATATATGTATATCATCTGCACACCCATTCATAATATAATTTATTAAATTTGTATCATACTTTAGACATTTGCATCATATAATAAAGTTTTATATTTTATCACTTATATATTTTCCTATGTGATTAAATGTTCCTGGAAAACATTTCTTTTTAGTTTACATACAATAAAATTTACTCTTTTTCATGAACAGGCCCATGAGTGTTGACAAACACATAAACACATGAATTCATGTAATCACCACCGCAATCAAGACAGAGCAGTTCCATCACTCCCCAAAATTTTCTCTCAGTGTCACTTTGCAGGTAGCGCCTCCCTCTGGTCCTAATCATCCCAGCGCCCACAATTACTGGTCTGCTCTCCACTCCTCTTCGAGGATGTCATATAAACAGAATCATACAGTTGGTAGGCTTTTGGTGTAGCATTGCTCACATTTGAGTTTCATCCATGTTGCTGCATATATCAAGATAGTTACTTTTATTGCTGAGAAGTATTCCATGGTATAGATTGACCAGTTAGTTTATTCGATCACCATTTGAAGGACATTTGAGTTGGCAAACATGGCTTTCACTTGTTGAACGATATTCCATATTACAAATATACTAAAACCCATGTAAATAGTTCTGATATGGTTTGGCTCTGTATCCCCACCCAGATTTCATATTGAATTGTGATCTCCAGTGTTGGAGGTGGGGCCTGGTGGGAGGTGATTGGATCATACAGGTGGTTTCCGATGGTTTAGCACCATCCCCTAGAGCTGTCCAGTGACAGAGTTCTCAAGGGATCTGGTTATTTCAAAGCATGTAGTGCCTCCCTCTTCACCGCCATTCTCCTTCTCTGGCCATGTAAGACATGCTTGCTTCCCTTTTGCCTTCAACCATGATTGTAAGTTTCCTGAGGCCTCCCCAGCCATGCTTCCTGTACAGCCTGTGGAACTGTGAGTCAAATCTCTTTTTAATTTTTTTTTGTAAATTTCCCAGTCTTGGGTTGTTTTTTTATAGCAATGCAAGAATGAACTAATACAAATTCCAAACAGTTTCAATAAATATGTAAATATTATTGAACATTTTGGATTTTTCCCTTAGTATAAGTAACTATTAAGGCTGGGTGTGGTGACTCACACCTGCAATTCTAGCACTTTGAGAGGACGAGACAGGTGGTTCAGCTGGGGTCAGGAGTTCAAGACCAGCCTGGCCAACATGGCGAAACCCCGTCTCTACTAAAAATACAAAAATTGGCTGGGTGTGGTGGCAGGTACCTGAAAATCCAACTACTGGGGAGGCTGAGGCCGGAGAAGTGCTTGAATCCTGGAGGCGGAGGTTGCAGTGAGCTGAGACCTCGCCACTTCACTCCAGCCTGGGCAAAGGAGCGAAACTCCATCTCTCAAAAAAAAAAAAAAAACCATTAACTGAACATCTTTATACCAAATAAATGAATCTTTGCAGGCCAAATACATATGCATACATTTATATAGTGTATATACATCTTAAGCAATCAATAAGCATATAGTGTGCACACTGCTAGAGATATAGGAAAATATAGATGATGTAATATACAGTTTTATTAGAATTCTCTAAAAATGATAATACACAAGCAGTCTGACTCTCAATGCTTTGTGGCATTGTAAAAATAAGAAAATAATTTGCTTTAATTCTAATGCAGCATTTTTCAACCTGCTATATAGAACTAATTTCTTGTTTCTGAAATCCTGAGCATATATGCCATTGAAATACCATTTCAGGACATCGTTTTCCCAGCAAAAAACTTCTTTAGACAACAGAATCATTTGGTATACACAGAACAGGAATGATGACTGCAAGGGCAGGCTGCAGGGCTGGAAGAGGGTTCGAGCAGCACAGAAGTTCCAGTTACGGTTGAGTCCCTGAAGCCAGAGCCAGCAGGAGGGGAACGATAAGACCCACACTTTGTTCTGCATAAAAAAGTGAGGCTTTTCCTTGAGTAGTGGCTGCTGCCCTGCAAATTGACAAGGAAACAGAGAAAATGTTAGTGTTGGTGTATGGAACCGACACTTAAAAATATATGTGCAGTATTAGCCTGTTTTTCGGTTAGCGCGGCGCGAGAAGCCATGAGCAGCAAAGTCTCCCGCGACAGCCGGTAGGAGGCGCTGCGGGAAGTCCTGCACCGGAATCAGCGCAAGCGCCGCGAGTTTCTGGAGACCGGGAGCTGCAGATGAGCATGAAGAACTAGGACTCTCCAGGACAATCTCTTCTCGGGCGCCGTCAGGCGGAAGTCCACTCCCCGCCCCAAGTTCTCCGTGTGTGTCTGGGGACCAGCAGCACTGTGACGAGGCCGGGCTGTGGATATGGAAAACGATGCGCAGAAAAAACTCAACAAGATTAAGAAACCGGTCAAGAAGCTGGCCGGGAAGTATGATGCATTTTTGGCCCCAGAGTCTCTGATCAAACAGATCCCACAAATCCTCGGCCCAGGCCTAAATAAGACAGGAAATTTCCCCTCCCTGCTCACACACAACGAAAACATGGTGGCCAAGGTGGATGAGATGAAGTCCACCATCAAGTTCCAAATGAAGAAGGTGTTATGTCTGGCTGTGGCTGTTGGCTACATGAAGATGACAGACAACGAGCTTGTGTATAAGATTCACCTGCCTGTCAACTTCTTGGTGACATTGCTCAAGAAAAACTGGCAGAAAAACTAGCAGAACTTCCGGGCCTTATATATTGAGAGCACCATGGGCAAGCCCCAGCACCTATTATTAAGGAACATTTGAATAAATTCTACTGCTACCATTAAAAACAAAAAAGTGCACACGATGGAGAAATTTGCGTAGTATAGAAAGTTATGAAGTGGTAAGTAAAAGTCTTAGTCTCCCCATTTGCACTTTCCATAGAAAACCAACTTCGATAGTTTGAGTTCACTTTCCAGGAATATAATGCTCACACGAATGCTAAACCTGCTCCGTAGAACTAATTTCCATTTCTGAAATCCTGAGAGCAAATGTCATTGAAATACCATTCCAGGGCATTGTTTCCCCAGCAAAAAGCTTCTCTAGACAACAGGACCTGCTGCTGCTCTGCAAATTATCCTTAGATGTCCTTAGACATCCTTTTATCTAAGAACAAATGGAATCTGCAACGTGTGTTCTTCGCCTAACATCCTATCTTGAACATGCTTCCATGTTGGTACACAGGAAGTTAATTCATTCTTCCTTGTGGATGAATTCTTATTGTATGGATGGAACACAGTGTTAGCCAAGTTCTCTACTCGTGGGTATTACATAATCAGAATTTAAATGGTGAAGAAAAACCTGTCTTGACATGAAGACATCAACAGAGGGCCTGCCCAAAATATGGACTGTATTCATAGTAAACAGTATCTGACCACTGGGTTTTTAAAAACAGAAATTACTGAATTTTGTTAAATCAATTAAAAGATGAATTTTTTAAATTATGAAACCATCTAATATTGGCTTGGAAATATATTCCATGGCTCTGGACTAGCGTCCCTGTCCTTAAAAGTTCCTGACTCTATTTGAATGCTGGTCCTCCCTTCTTTTTTGCTGAAGCAATCTTGCCCATGGGGCTGTATTAGAGCTCCACCTGCCGGACATTTTCTACAATTGCACCGTGTTACAGTTAATGTCCGGGACTTGATTGACTCAAAATTTAAAATTACTTTTGCTTTCAAATAACTAATTAACAGAAGATTACATTTTTCTTTACTGTTTTAAAAAATGAAATAACACATAATTAAATACACTAATAGTGACACTCTCCCTTCATATTTTCCCAGTTCCTATTCCTTTGCCTAGAAGGAACCACAGTTAGCAGCTTGGAGTTTACTTTCTCAGACCTGTTTCTATCACTTACGTCCATTAACATTCACAAACAGAAACATGCTGTTTTGCTTTCTTTCTGTGCATTGGTTTGTCACTTTGTAACTTAAAAAGCTTTCCTTGTCAATGTGAGTCTATACTTGAGAGGGGTTTTATTAAGCACTATTTGAACTGCACTTACTTTGATTTTTAAAATTAAATCTTCTTATTACATTTGTACACTCAAAAGCCTAATTTTTCCATGTCCTTTTATTTAATTTATAAATTACATTATTCTATTTAAAAACCTAGTGAACTCTGACAATAACGCTTAAGGTCGTGTCACACTTAATTCCCGTGAATTTTTAAACTCAAGTTATTTCAGGTCAAATTATTATTATTATTATTATTATTATTATTATTATTATTATTATTATTATTATTTGAGACAGGGTCTCATTCTGTCACCTAGGCTAGAGTGCAGTGGGATGACTACGGCTCACTGAAGCATTGCCCTTCTGGGTTTAGAGAATCTTGGGGCCCTAAACTTTTGAGTAGCTGGGGCCATAGGTGCACACCAACATACCCAGCTAATTTTTTTTTTATTATTGTTTGTAGAGGCAGGGTCTCGCTATGTTGCCTAGGCTGGTCTTGACTGCCTGGGCTCAAGTGATCCTTCCACATTGGCCTCCTAAAGTGCTGGGATTACAGGCATGAGCCACTGGGCAAGGCTCCAGGTTAAATTATTTTAAACTTAAGTATTAAACTATTACATCTTCTTTTTAAAATACTTTAAATGACTTTAAATTAGCAAAACATTCTCAAATACTTGATTGTAGTAAATCCAGTAAATCCATTTATAATTTATATATTTATAAATATAGAACTTAATTCTTTTACAAATTCCAATACTAGTTTGAAACTTAGTAAAATTCTCTTATAACTTCCCACTAAAAATCCCATGTCTAAAATCAGTTACTTGGCTGAGCATGGTGGTTCACACCTATAATCCCAGGACTTTGGGAGGCCAAGGCAGGAGGATCCCTTGAGACCAGGAGTTCAAGACCGACCTGGGCCACATAGGGAGATCCCATCTTTATTATTAAAAAAAATTTTCTAATAAGAAAAGAAAATTTGGCCAGGTGTGGTGGCTCATGCCTGTAATCCCAACACTTTGTGAGGCCAAGGCAAGCAGATCACATGAGGTCAGGAATTTGAGATTAACCTGGCCAACATGGTGAAACCCCATCTCTACTAACAATACAAAAATAATCCAGGCATGGTTTGCACCTGTAGTTCCAGCTACTCAAGAGGCTTAGGCAGGAGACTCACTTGAACCCAGGAGGTGGACCCTGCAGTGAGCCAAGATCAAGCCACTGCACTCTAGCCTGGGCAATAGAGTGAGACTCCATCGCCTGTCCCCCAAAAAGAAAGAAAGAAAGAAAGAAAGAAAGAAAGAAAGAAAGAAAGAAAGAAAGAAAGAAAGAAAGACAGACAGAAAAGGAGAAGAGAGGGGAAAAGAAAGGAAAAAAAAATTTTCCAGGAGTGGTGGCATGCACCTCTTATCTCAGCTACTTGAGAGGCCAAGGCAGAAGGATCATTTGAACCGAGTAATTTGAAGGCTACAGTAAGCCATGATTACACCACTGCCCTCCATGCCTGGGTGACAGAGGAAAAACCTATCTCCAGAAAAAAAAAGAAAAAAGACAAAAGAAAAGGAATTCGTTGCTCAGTAGTAACACATATACTGGGATCACAGGTTTAATGCAACAGCTGTTCTTATATGCTACATTCTCTGAAATATTGTCAATGATTAAAACCAAAACATACAGATTGTCTCTAAATTTACCACAAAACTATTAATAAAATAAGTGAATTTATATCAATAGTTACTTCATTCTAAACCTTCGAAGATTAAAAGCCCTTTACCCTACTATTCCTAAACAAGTAGAGATGGGTAGCCCTGCCTCGGTGGCCTGGGGCATTTAGGACAGACTTCCAGCCAAGTTAAGAGATCTGACGTTTGCCTTTGGTCCTCCGTGCCACACAGTCCTCATTCCAATACAATATGTCTGTTTTCTCATATCATCACCAGTCCTGCAAATTAAAAGTCTACTGAATTTTTAGCCAATATTATAACCTATAAGCACCTAAGGTTGCTGTTTTCCTTAGATTATTCATGGGGTCTTCTGCTTGCTGTATGGTTACCCTACCATTGTCTTGAAGGGCTACATTCTACTCCCTCCAGTAAGTGTACCCTTTGATGTAATCATTTACTTGTCAGTGGATATTTAGGCCCAGTTCCCAATATTTAAATATTATAAAGAATGCTCTGGTGAACATATTTGAGCATACACTCTATATGCACATTTCAAATTACTTCTTTAGAATAAGGCACCAAAAGCACCCTAAGTCTGACCTAGGTCAAAGATTGTGATACTTTTCTAATTCTTGACACATATTGTCAAATTGTTTTCCCAAAGCACGTTATCAATTTTCAGTGACATCGAGCATTGAAAAACATCTCTAAAATATTTTTCTGCTATGTATGTCAAAAAAGTTTAGGTGAAAATGACACCTTATTGAATTTGTATTCCATTATTATTAGAATGATTAAATAATTTTGTATATATTTGCTATTTGTGGTTTCTCTTTTGTAAATTATCTGTGAATATTCACTACTAGAATGTTTAAAAAGGGGATTAGTAAAATTCCTGCCAGGGTGATGAAAGTTGGAGAAAAACTTGGCAAAGAGTGAAAGGGGGTTTTATCCTTGACATTCAAAGGAATTAGGCAGAATTGTCAAAAATGTCTACCAACAAGCACTGAAAGAATGCCCACACACAGGAAAGAAGAACAGGTCAGTAACTGCAAAGCCCTTACTTATTTACTGACCTGCTGTGGTGTGAGTCCTAGAGACATTTTAAGGCAGCGTGGTGTGGCAAGAAGAACGAGAACTTTATACCCAGACAAACCTCGGTTCTGCTTCTGCCTCTGAGTAACATTCAGTGATCACTTATCTCTCTGAACCTCAGCATCATTGATGACAGTCAAATTGTCCTTCCACGAATGTGGTTGGAATAAAATGAGATGATGACTCCAGAGCACCAGCTAGAAGCCTGACACAGCAAAGTGCTCAGAAACACTGAGGAAAGGTGAGGAGAGCTGCCCTCATTGCCTTATACTTCCCGCAGCAGGGGAGCTAACCCAAGACACTGGTGCCAGGATGGCGCCATTTGCCCATTTCAGGAATGGTGGTATAGGGTGCAATGGGTTTTATAACAAGGAATTTTCCATAGTCTGTTTCTGTATAGGTTTACAGTCTGATGAACAGTACAGAGTAAAACCATACAGACCTAAGTAAGTCTAACACCACAGACACTTTCCTACTCAAGCCTTAAGAGGTTCCAGCTTCCTTAAAAAGTCTATACCATTAAATCTTTGCAACAGCCTTATATTCCCCCTTTTCCACATAAATGAGCCACAGTAGGATTCTATGCAGCCACCAGGCACCTCTCTGAAGCTGTTGTGAAGCACTTGTCATTCCTTCTGGCTGCACAGCACCTTTGAACATCATTCTTCTTAAATCTATTCCTTTCCCGGGTAGAAGGCAATCATTCATTCATTCATCCATTCATCCATTCATTCATTTATTCATCTATTCATCGCTTCATTCCTAAGTATCTACCAGGTTGCAAGCTCTGCTTTAGGTTCTTAGAATACTATCAGAAAAATAGAGTCACATGAGGGTTTTGAAAAATTAGCTGGGCATAGTGGCGAGTGTCTGTATCTCTCTCTCTCTCTCTTTATTTTATTACTTTATTTTTTTTTAGATTGAGTTTCACTCTCGTTGCCCAGGCTGGAGTGCAGTGGCACAATCTCAGCTCGCTGCAACCTCTGCTTACTGGGTTCAAGCGATTTTCCTGCCTCAGCCTCCCAAGTAGCTAGGATTACAGGCATGCACCACCACGCCTGGCTAATTTTTTGTATTTAGTAGAAATGGGTTTTCACCATGTTAGTCAGGCTGGTCTCACATAGGTTAAAGTCCCTGATCTCCTGGAGCCCATGTTCTAACAGGTGGGAGACAGGTGCTAAAGAATGAACTTCCCAGCCTGGGCAACATAATATAATCCCATCTCTACAAAAAACAACAACAAACAAAAACTTTAAAAGTTACCTGGGCATAGTGGCAAGTGTCTGTATCCCCAGCTATTTGGGAGGCTGAGGTAGGAGGATCACGTGAGCCCAGGGGGTCAAGGCTGCAGTGAGCTGTGATTGTGCCACTGCACTACAGCCGGGGTGACAGAGAGAAAGACCTTGTCTCAAAAAAAAAAAAAAAGAAAAATGAACTTCACAAGTAGGTCAGTCAGAAGATGAACAGTATAAAAAAGAAAAAACAGAGTCACATGAGGGTTTTGAAAAGCCACAGTTGTGAGATGGAGGCTGTAATTTTAAATATTCAGATCAGGAGTCTGGGTAGCTTCATGGGGACGTTGTAGATAAGAAAACTGGTAATTTTAGATAATCTGACTCTAACTCAGTAAGAGCAGAGTGCTTACTGCTGCTAAAAAGGTGTTTCCACAGCCTGATGAGCAGGCAGGCATATGATATCTTTAGGGAAGTGGATCAAAACTAGCCTTGAAATAAAAGTTCCAGGTCAGAAGCAGTGGGTGACATGTCTGGTAAGAATATGGTAAACCTGGAAGATGGAACTAAAAGTCTGAACTTGGTAGTAGGGAACCTTGAAGGTTTTTAAGCAGCAGCAATGTGAGGGTGGACTTCATTTTCAGGTGAGGAAAGGAAAGACCCAGGTTCACAGGCTGTGCTTTATCTCCTGTGAGAGGACTCAGAAACAATTCACGCCAAATTCACAGGGAATGACTAGCATTAGAGCATGGGGAGAGGACTTAAATCTATCACCGAACCCTGGGATGTTGACTCCTAGAACACATGCTGGAGATGATGGGTCTATTGTCCTTATTTCCACCCCAAAAAGCATGACATCTGCCAGAGTGAATTTTGACAGTTCTCAGACTCCTTCAGATCCTGGTTCTGCCTGCACTAGCTGGGTGGTCTTGGGTGAGTTCTTCATTAATTCTTGGAGCCAGAGTTTCTTTGCTTCTGAAGGGAGAATCTGAACCAACCCACATTGGATCAAACAAAAGTTTGGCTTCTTTCTAAATGACGGTGGCTTAGAGAAAATAGATGTTTATTTCTCTCTCATTAACCGTCCAGGGCAGATAGAGTGGCGCCATGGTACAGAGGCACCCAGCCTCCTCCTGCTGTGTTGCCTTGCACACACCTGCCAGCATAAAAGGGACCATACACCAGCCAGCATAAAAGGAGAAAGGGAATGCATGCCCCTTCCTTTCAAGTGCTTAACCCAGAAATTGCACATGTCACTTGGCCACAGTGGGTAGGGAGGCTAAGAGGTCCACTTGTTATTCTTGACAGCCATGAACCCATCTAAAATCAAGGGCTCTATTACTAAATGAAGAAGAGCTACATGGGGATGATAAGCCAGCTTGCCAGCGCGTGAACTCTCTCTCTTTCTGTCTCTCTCTCTCTCATACCCTGTCTTTATTTTATTACTTTATTATTATTATTATTAGATGGAGTTTTGCTCTTGTTGCCCAAGCTGGAGTGCAGTGGCCAATCTTGGCTCACTGCAAACTATGCTTACTGGGTTCAGGTGATTCTCCTGCCTCAGCCTCCCAAGTAACTATGATTACAGGCATGCACCACCACGCTTGGCTAAGTCTTTGTATTTAGTAGGAATGGGGTTTCACCATGTTAGTCAGGCTGGTCTCAAACTTCTGACCTCAGATGATCCACCCACCTCAGCCTCCCAAAGTGCTGAGATTACAGGCATGAGCCATTGCACCCAGCCTGACTCTCTTTAATATACTAGTTATTCAGGTAAACATAATCTTTTATGTAGTGCACACAGCAAATGCCTGCCATATAGTTGGCTCTGCACTCTGATTAGTTCTCTTCCCTTGTAGATGGAAGAATGGATCCTATAGGCATTGATGGTGCACCCACTATGTGCAACTGTAATGAAAAATACTAAGAGAAACACAAAGAGTAAGACAGAGTGAGGCAGGCAGATGGTGCAGAATGAACAATAGCAGGGTTGGGAAGAGTAAAGCATTTAATCAAATTGTGTATGAAGTCCTTGGGAGCAAAGAGAAGGGAGTTCCTCAATCAACTTGGAGAATGAGGAAAGCCTCATTGAGGAAAGCACACTTGAGTTGGATTGTCATGATAAGTACAATGTTAGCAAATAGAAAAAGAAAGGAAAAGAATTCGGGTGAAGGGATCAGAAATCTCCATGCCAACACAAACTGAAATTACAATAATGTGCTATGGTTTACCCCTAAGACTGGCTAAAATGATATGGCTATAGGTACAGGCACAGGTACAGATATGGACAGAGAAAATACACAGTGGTGGAGGAGTGGAGAAAGGGCACTCCCAACATATACTGGTGGTGGAAGTGTATGCTGGCACAGCCTTTTTGAAACCTATCAAAATTTTGCAGAACATACCAAAATTTAAAAGGCACACATTCTTTGATATAGCAACTCAATTTCTGGGAATCTATCCTACACAAATACTTGCACAACACCTTAAAGTATACAATCAAGGATTGTATTTCACCATTGTTTATAAGAACAAACAACTACTATAACAATGTACAACCAAGCCAGCCCACGACACAGAAAGGATTAAATAAAAGGTGGAGTGGCCATCCTACAGAATGCTCTTACAGCCACTAACAGACTGGGACAGAAAGTATGAACGAACTTGAAAAGATGGCCCCATAACACCGGCAAGTGAAGAAAGCTTATAGCAGGACGTTATGTGTGGCACGATTGCTTTATGTACAAAAACTAAACAAATACATATAAATAAAAATAAGGCCAAACTGGAACCAAATGAACGCACTTACATCTATGTCTGATAACATGTTCATGTTTGTGCACTGAAAACTTCTGAAAGGAGATGAACCAGAATAAAAGAAATTACTCTCAGGAAATGAGAGCTGAGGGAAACAAAAATCCTTAGTCACTGATGCTAGGGCTAAATATTGGAAACAGTCCATTTACCGGCAGTGAGGTTAAAAAATCATGATATTTTTACACAATTGACTGCTACAGAGCCGTTCAAAAGAACAAAGCTTTATCAATAAATATGGAAACAAAAATAAACAAATAAATAAGGAAACAGCTCCAAAACATGCTGTTGAGTTAAAAAAGCCAGGTCTACAGCTGGGCACAGTGGCTCAGGCCTGTCATTTCAGCTCTTTGGGTGGCTGAAGTGGGCAGATCACTTGAGGTCAGGAGTTTGAGACCAGCTAGGCCAACATGGCAAAACCCTGTCTCTACTAAAAATACAAAAATTAGCCAAGAGCAGTGGCATACTCCTGTAGTCCAAACTACTCTGGAGGCTGAGGCAGGAGAATCACATGAGCCTGGAAGGTGGAGGTTGCAGTGAGCTGAGATAGTGCCACTGCTCTCCAGCCTCTAAATCAATAAATAAATGCAAGGTCCAGCATCCTAGGTATACTATCATTTAATGAATAGCATAAGAGAAATATGTCTTTTTGTGTCTCTGTGTGTGTGTGTGAGAGAGAGTGTGTGTGTGTGTGTGTTGTTACAGGCACATAGTATTCTAGAGGATATGCAAGAAAGTGGAAACAATAATCACCTTTGGGTAAGGAAACTGAGTGACTTAGGAATAGCAGGACAATGATTGCTCATTTCCCTTACCCTTTTATAATAGCGAATTTTGTCCCATACATATATACCTTTTTCAAAAATGTAGTGAAAATTTAATAGGATTAAGAAATACGTGTTAAAAAGGGCCTCCAGCTGCCCCACTCCTCGCTGCTCTGAAGTCAATGCCACCAGGGAGAGCATGAAGTAGAGCCACTTTTGCTCTGCAGTTCATGGTAAGTTTGGCTCAGCTCGGCAGATGTCTGTCAAATCTCAGCAACCCACTAGCTAAGAGTGACTGAGAGGAGTGCGGTGTAGAATTGCAAATCTTACTCTGAAGCCTGGCATTTTAGGGCGTAGGTATAAAATCATACTGCAATTCACCAGTGTTTCATAATACATATTAAGGGCTGGTTATCTTGAGAAAGAACGATTTGGGTTAGGACATTTACTTACGAATTTAAGGCACAGTCAGGATGAGTGCTGTGGTCCACACACTGTAAGAGCTTCACTGGTCTACAGAAAGAAAATAATAGTTAAGGGATTATTTAAATAACCTTCACCCATCAAACATTCATGGTTTGCCTGAAAAGTCTGGAGATACAGTAGTCTCTGATGTCAGACAATACACAAACTATTTCCTCTAAAAATATTAGTGTCCCAGCATGGTGGTGTATGCCTGTAATCCCGGCACTTTGGGAGGTTGGGGCAGGAGGACTGCTTGAGACCAGGAGTTTGAGATCAGCCCGAGCAACATAGCGAGACCCTGTCTCTACAAAAAAAAAAATCTTAAAATTATCCGGGTACAGAGGCTCCTGCCTATAGTCTCAGCTACTCAGGATGCTGAGGCGGAAGGCCCAGGAGTTAAAGGCCGCGGTGAGCTACGATCGCATCACTGCACTCCAGCCTGGATAGTACAGTAAGACCTTGTGTCTAGAAAAAATAAAACAAATAAAAATATTAGCCAGTATTTATCAAGCACTTACTATGTGGGAAGACATTTGATTATATCTTTTGTAAGGATCATGTCATTTAATTCTCATAACAACCAAATGGAATAGTTGTTTTATCTTCTCCAATTTACAGTTGAGAAAGCTGACTACAATAACCTGCCCAGGTTCTCATAGTAGCAGGTTGAAGGGTTGAACTTGAACCATGCAGGCTAACTCCAGGGCCCAAGCTTCTCACCACTTCTGTATGCATGTACAACATGCACGACCTGATAAGTACTTTGGGCAGAAGGTTGGACTTGAACCACCTGGGTGATGGCCAGTGCTCAGGCATCAGAGAGGAAAGCTAACTTGCTATGCCCAGTAGAAGGAGAAGATGTGAAGTTCCAAGGCTGTTGGAGGTGGGGAAGGGAAGCAACAATGAAGACAGGAGCCAGGGCTTGGTGACACATGGGAAGTTAGGTAGGAGGCAAGCCTAGACAGGATCTCTGTGGCAGGATCACTGCAGGGGATCATGGAAGAACAGGATTGTGACATTGTTCTCTCCACAGCATGCCATGTCATCTGTCCTTGACTCAGCTACTTTTCAGTAATGTCTACTTGATGCACATATTTTTAATAACAGTAGTTATCTGTCATTGTTTATGCCCAGAAAAGGGCATGAAGTTTCACTGAGTCTGATTCAACACAGTGCTGACAAAAACCACCCAGGAGGTAAGGGAGGCTATGAAAAGATAAGTCCCCTCCAAAATGGGCAAGAACCTTTGACGGATGTGGGGCAGAAGACAACGTCATCTGAATTGTGAGAGGCAGGAGGGTGTCACATCTGGGTTGGAGTTGGATTTGTTAGGTTAACTTTTGTCACTTTCTCATGTTATATCTTTCATTATACCCTCTCTGCTCCTGACACTAACACAGAAACAGCCTATGGGCAGTAAAGAAATGGGAGCTTCCTCTTTCTTTACTGAGTCAGGCTTGAAAGAGAAGAACCCTGAGGCCGACTGAGGTGGGGACACCAATGGAGAGGAAGAAAGTAAGCCCAGACCCAGGGCAGCTGTGAGGGGGACAGAGACTTGGGCTCTGGCCCAGACTATTACAACTCAACTCAATGACATGAAAGCAAAGCAAAGTGGTTATGAATGCAAAAATTTTAGCTACAATCTTCCCCATCATTGAGCTTGTTTTGTTTGTTTTGTTTTGGTTTTTGTTTTTTATGGGGGTGAGGGAGAGTTGTTTTATTTTATTTTGAGACCAGGTCTTCCTCTGTCACCAAGGCTAGGGGGCAGTGGCAACATCATAGCTCACTGCGCACTCAAACTCCTGGGCTCAAACCATCTCCCGACCTCAGCCTCCCAAGGAGCTGAAACTACAGGTGCATGCCAGTGCTCTTGGCTGTTTAGCTGTTTTGGAGTAAGGATTGAATATTTTTTTAAATTTTCTACTGGTGCTTTGATTAAGGAAGGAAGAGCCTGGTAGCAGCAGGAAAAATGCATGCTTTAAGACCCCGCAAAACTGGGTTCAAGACAGCTCTGTCACTGAGTTTAAAGCTTAAAGACAGATAAGACTAATAAATGACAAGTCTGAAGAGTGGTTACTATGAGGGTGGTGACCAACAGAGAGGCCAACGGGAGCCCCTGGGGATGCTGGTTATGTTGTTTATTGGTCTGAGGGCTGGTTGCAAGTATGCACTAAATGGGGAAACTTCCACCTATGTACTCATGTTTTGAATATTTTTCTATACATAGATTATATTTCCAGAAAAGGACATTTGCCTTGTTTTGTTTTTAAGAAGGGGTGATAACACCTAACTTTTGAGGGCATTGGCAGTAATATATAAGTAAAAGGTACAGATAACAGAACAGCCTTGGGGGGGTCCTTGTCTTGAGGAGGCATGGAGTGGGAGGGAGTGCTTCATACGTTTAGGGGGCTTTGCTCAGCTGGAAGAATGATCTCACCCATGGGGCTTCTGGGAAGACAGAGGGGCAGAGAAGCAGGATGATCAAGGGTGTTGGGCAATAAGAGAAGACCACTGACATCATTTCCACTCTATGACACTCAAATTTCAAGAAGGCCACTCAGTTTTTGCAGTATTGGATTCCAGCCCCTTGCAGAATCAGTAGGTCCACAGTCTTAGAGGCTGAAGCAGAGAGAGCCAGAGGCAGGGATTTGAGTCCAGATGGCTTGCAACTACCTTATGGCTTGAGCCACGTTTTTTTTTTTTTTTTTTAATTTCCAGACAGGAAGGCCCACAAATGATATCTGATTATAAGCATATAAAGTGTCTGGCTCATAAGTGCTCACCAAATGGTAGATATTATCATCTTCCTATTGGTCTGTTGTCAAGATGTATCTGTAAATGTCTCAAATAAACTCCCACCTTAGCATCTGTCATGCACAAGGACCCCACAGAGATCCAAAGACATAGGAACTTCAGTCTCTGTCCTCTCGTGTCTCACTGCACAGTAAGCAGGTGAGAGAACTGGGCATGAGCAAATGAGAAAGTGCCACTCTGTGTGTTCTTTAAGCTCCATGAGGATGGACTCTGGACAGCAGTGGGTGGGGCCCTGGTGGAATCCAGGCCAGAAGGTGTTCCTTGCTTCCACAATAAGAGGCCAAACAGAAGACACCACCCCGTGGACTTCAGAGCGGGGAGCCAGCAATAGCCTCTCGGCAGCCCTCCTCCAAAATCACACACCCCCTCTACAAGTGCACATTGATTACACAGGTCGCCTACCGGTGATCATTAACACAGCTGTACTGGAATCCCATGTCCTTCAGCCTCTTTTCCAGGACTTTCATGCTGCCTTCCCCGCAGGATTCCCTAAAACATAAAAATATATAATTAAAAAGTAAGAAAATAAGAGGAGGAAGAGGAAGTTATCTCATGGTTAAATGTAATTTCTTTTGACTATGTGCTTCTGGATATTCTACTCTCAGAAAGAAAGCTGGAATGTCTCTGGTTTAAAAAGGGCTGCTTCTGGTAATCCTGCAGGACCCAGGAGATGATGCTCTGAGGACCCCAGCACCAGGCCTGAAGCTGGGCAGCCAGGAGCACTGGGAGAGCCAGGGCCAGTGCATGTGCATGACGTCAGCCACCTGTGCAGTCTGTCCTCAGACACCAGGGGCTCAGCACAATCCTGCCTGCCAATTTGTGCACCTTACACTGCAGCGTATTCATTCAAAGTTTTAAGTAACCACCAAAACATACAAATTTAAAAATATTTAAAAATGCAAATACACAAAAATTTTTAGAAATTACCTGAAATCTCACACCCCTAGAGATAAATGATGTTAACATTTTGGTGTATATAAGTCTAAACATTTAAAATATATTTATTTTTGCAAGTTTTAAAAAATATAGCAATGGGACTCTGCTATCCAATTTGTTTTGTACTCTGCTTTAGCTCCTGTGTACACACACACACACACACACACACACACACACACACACACACACACTTCTCTGACATTGTTTAGCTCCTGTGTGGTCTCCCTTACATAAACAGACTATAACTCATAGAATCCGTCCTCTCTTGTTGAAGACCTAGGTTGATTCTTTTGTTTCGGTGCCATTTACACTACAACAAACTTTGTTGGTGTGGAGTCCTAATTAGGAAAAAAAGGAGTCAGGCTGGCAGGAGCAGGGGAAAGCAAAAAGAGAAAGCAGATAAGCTATAAGTCTGTTTTCTTCATGGTTCAGGATACACAGCTTTCTACACAAATAACTCACAACTTTCCCATGCCCAGCTATCACCAGATCCTCAGCTGATAGAAAAAGGCAAGTTAGCTCACTGCAACCTTGGTGTTACCAGAACTGCACAAAGTGCTCTTCAGCACACAGCACAAGCACCATCCTATAAAATCCCCAGCAAGGCTTTGTCTCCCTGCAGTCAGCTCATCTCTTGCTGACCTGCCGGTTGCACCCTTGCAATGTATTTTCATACTTTCACTAATAAATCTGTCTTTCTTTACCTACACCTGTCTTGGTAAATTCTTACCTCCCGTACCACCAGCCCAGATAGTCACTGATTGGAACTTCATTTTCATACACATTCTTAATTGTTTGTTCCCTTGGCGTAAATTCCTGAAAGTAGGTTTTCTGGCATCAACGATTTGAATCCATCTTAAGGCTCTTATGTAAACAGTCTGATTAAGTATGAGAGTGGCAGTTTCCCACACTTGTACCAAGTGATTCTTGTCCGCTTTCATTAATGGTCACAATTAAGCAGGGAGAATTTACAAACACAAACAGAGGTAGATACAACTCCACCAGCGGTGGTTATTAAGCATGTTATATTATAGGCAGGGCCCTAAGTTTACATGAAGTGGTATGGTAAACAGCCTCCCCACTATAAAATTAATAGAGTGGGAGTGTACAGGGAGGAAAAAAGCAATTGGAAATTTTTACAGAAGTGGAATTCCAGGCATTAGAGGAATGAAGAGAGCAATGTACTGAATAACATCATTTTTTAGAACTTTGGCAATACCTGGGACAATGCCTTACTCTGGGCCAGGTTCACTACTTATATATATATATTTTTTTAGTAAGCAATGACATTTAGGCTGCAGGACACCTACACACAGAGATAAGTGAATGGGTTATTAAAATAACTATAAAGTCCAGGTGCGGTGGCTCACACCTGTAATCCCAGCAATTTGGGAGGCCGAGGCAGATGGATCACCTGAGGTGAGGAGTTTGAGACCACCCTGGCCAACATGGTGAAACCCCATCTCTACTAAACACACACAAAATTAGCTGGGCATGGTGGCAAACATCTGTAATCCCAGCTACTTGGAGGTTGAGGCAGAAGAATCACTTGAACCCAGGAGGCAGAGGTTGCAGTGAGCTGACATCTGGCCACTGCACTCCAGCCTAAGAAATAAGAGTGAAATGCCATCGCAAAATAAATAAATAAATAAATAAATATAAACTGTGTTTTTTTTAAATAAATGCAGCCCAAACCATGCTAAACACAATCAGGTGTCAGCCATGCTTTTTTAGCTCTCTGCTAATGAGTTTTATTTTTTAAATAAGTTTTATTTTGTATATTTGAGGTTTATAGCATGATGTCATTAGATACATATAGATAGTAAATTAGTGACTGTAGTAAAGCAGGTTAACCCTCTATCATCTCACATAGTTACTTTTTTGTATGAAAAGAGCAGCTAAAATCTACTTATTTAACAATGATAATCCCTAATACATTACAGTTTTATTAACTATGCTGCCAATATGTTTTCCCTAAAATCTGAGCCAAGAGTCCCACTTTCTGAGACTATGACCTGCATCTTCACCCTGTGGCTCAAATATACAACCAGGTGCTCTGACTCCTTTTGTAACCTCTCCTACAGCAGAAATGATGGGCTGAGATGACATTGAATTGCAATCTCCTTATCTTGGTAAAGGCAGGTTCAAAGCACAAGCTTTCTCTGATAGATACATAAAAAAACAGGCAAATATAACTTCTAGACAGAGCAACTTCTCACAAAAATAAGACCAATGATACACATTTTTCATGCAAAAGTAAGTATAATTTGTTTTCTGAGAAGGGGAATGCAGATCTTGGTATTACTTACGTAATTAAGGAGTTTTCAAATTTATCACAATCTATTGCCCAAGAGATGGGAAAAATCAGCCATTAATATGGTGAGTCTTAGAGGGTCCTGGGGGCTGACAAGGACACAGGGAATTCACTGAGTTTCTCCTAAACACTTTCAATGGGACCTCCACTCCTTGTAGTTAGTAAAACTTTCCTCCATGTAGCACAGAGGGATTGTTCTGAAGGACAAGGCCCTAGCTTGCTTCCAAAGCTCCATTAGTGCTTTCTAGCTTTAATTAGGCTGTGGCCTCATTGGCTTGTCTTTAAACCAAATCAGTTTAATTTTTTTATCTTGAGTTTGTGGCTGCAGTGCCCTTTACTGCTGAGAAGGATGAGTTTCAGCTTGCATTTACATATAAACTTGTGGTTTTCCAGAAAATGTGGATCATAAAAGTTTTCTTAATCAGTTATTCAAGACCCAGTTGAAGAGCTGGTTGTTATCTGAGAATAATGTTTTAATTATAGAGTCCCTAGGTTAATTCTGAGAATGACTGGTGAGGGCTTTTGAATTTCAAATGACCAGAAGAAGAAACTGGCGTAGACCCTCACAAATGCATAAGGAACTTGCTCATCCAAAGCTGGCTGGGTCACTCAGAAGGGAACACTGTCTTCGCTAGCTGAGAGGAGTATCCCAGATAAAGGAGTTTTTCTCTCTGGGCTCAGGACTGGCTATCGGCATTGCCAGAAAGTCAAGCTTTTGTCTTTCTCTACCAACCCCATTAGAAACAAAGAAGCCTGTCATTTCCCCCAAACTGAAAATGTTAAATGAACTTGATCATATCATATACAAGAAAAACAAACTTGCACAATTATTACCATCAATATCACCATGACTTACACTTTGGGTCCCCCGATTTCATGCATAACCCAGATCTCAATTTGTGTAATTTTTTCCTTCTGGAAATTCGGAATTTCATAATCTGCAAAAAAACTGAGAAACATTTCTTAAAGACCTAAAGCAATATGATACTTTTTCCAGTTCAGTTGTTAGTTAATTTACACATTACTTTAAAAAAAAAAAAAGCTGTTAGAGGTTTTTTTTTTAATTTTTAACTTTTATTTTTAGGTTACTTATTATTCTTGTATTCATCAGCTATTAATTGTTTAACTTTGTAGACATGGCTCAGATCACCAGGTCATTCATCTGTTTTGCTTTACCTGAATTTATAAAAGCAAGCCTGAGATGGGGATTAGGATAATTTTCTTTGGCCTCTATTTAAAACAATTAAATAAACATCTTGGCATCCTTGGTTGTGTTTGAATGTGCTGGTGTTCTTACCCTTTGATGGGATAGGCTCCTGTTGGCTCTGAACCATTCAGCATGACGTAGATCATCCCAGAACTATCCTTTGAATACTACAAGAAAAACCAAGTATTTTTAGCAAATAAAGACATGACATTTTTCTATGATAAAATGAGCATTTTTACAAATTATCAGTTCTAAATAATGGCAAGGATATCATAAATGTGGCATTTCATATGGCTTGGTAGAAATGCAAACTGGTTTATTTTAGAAAGCAAATTGCCTTGAAATATAAAAAAACTCATAGACTCAGTAATCCATGTCTGGGAATCTACCCTAAGAAGATAATAGAAAATACGCAGTATCTTATCTGCTGTAATAAACTAGGTTATTCTCCCTTAGCAAAGAACCCCGAAACTGCAGTGGCTTTAAACAACAATAACTTATATCATGCTCACACATGTTTATCACAGGCCCACTGGAGTTTTGTTCCACGTGTCCTCAGTCTGGGACACATCTGCAAAATCTCTGATTGCCAGGAAAGGGAGGAGATAGTGACAAATCATGGACCACTTCTTAAACGCTTTCACCCAAAAGGCACACACATTACTCCCACTTGCCACTCATTGGCCAGGATAAGTCACATGTAAATAACTTCATGAGACAGGGCAGTGCAAACCGTGGGCTCAGAAGAAAAGCCAGAAATATTTGGCAAACAGCACTAAGGACCACCATGAGCATTGTGCACAAAGATGTGGAGTGGAGCATTCCTTGTAATTCTGAAATATTGCAACCACTACAAAATACTCAACAACAAGGGAATGGTAAGTAAACTATGATACTTAAGTGTCTGAAATATTAACCAGCCCTTAGTAACAGTCTACAAAGTACAACAAAGATTTGCAATAGCATAGGAAGTGCTTACTTTTTTTTTTTTTTTTTTTTGAGACTGTGGCCCAGGTTGGAGTGCAGTGGTGTGACCTCGGCTCACCGCAACCTCTGCCTCCTGGGTTTAAGTGATTCTCCTGACTCAGCCTCCCGAGTAGCTGGGACTACAGTCATGTGCCACCACGCCCGGCTAATTTTTTGTATTTTTAGTGGAGACGGGGTTTCACCATCTTAGCCAGGATGGTCTCGATCTCCTGAGCTCATGATCTGCCAGCCTTGGCCTCCCAAAGTGCTGGGATTACAGGTGTGAGCCACCACGCCCGGCCGGAAGTGCTTTACTTTCAAAGCAAAGTGCAACAGTTGTTGAAGGAGCTTGAGCTCTACTGCGTTAAAAACACATGGGCAGAAGTCAAGGAATTCCCAAGGGAGAGACAGGTCCACAAAAATTCCAAAATCTCCACTTCGAATTACTATTCGAAGCATGTAATTTCCCTCATAAAATGTTTATACTAGAATGAAGGAGGTGTAGAGGTGAAATCTGTGGCACTGATGTATAGGTGGCTGGGTTCACTCCCTAGCAAAGTGACACTCAACACCAAACAATATACTCCATGTCATCCATGTCTCATACTGCTTCCAAATAGTGCTAACAGTCATAGTTAAATCCTTAAGTGCCAACGCCTGATCACCACTATGCTAAACGAGTTGCCTTTAGGTGGTAGGAATGTTGGTGAAATTTATATTTTCTATGTGTGTCATTCTCTATTATGAGCTGCTATTATACTGACAAAAAGAAAAAAATATTTTAAAAAAATGTATGCAGGGTCAGGCATGGCAGCTTACACCTGTAATCTCAGCACTTTGGGAGGCTGAGGTGGGCAGATCACCTGAGGTCAGAGTTCAAGACCAGCTTGGCTGACATGGCAAAAACCTGTCTCAACTAAAAATACAAAAATTAGCTGGGTGTGGTGTCATGCACCTGTAGTCCCAGCTACTCAGGAGGCTGAGGTGGAAAAATCATTTGAACACAGGAGGCAGAGGTTGCAGTGAGCTGAGAATGTGTCACTGCACTCCAGCCTGGGTGACAGAGAGAGATTCCATCTTGAAAAAAAAATTAAAATTAAAATTAAAAGCGTGCAGATGCAATGAGGCCATATAACATCGTGGTTGAAAGCCTGATCTTGAGCCAGCCTGCTTGTTTTCAAATCCTGGCTCCGCTGCTTGTCAGTTCCATAACCTTAGTAAAACTTCTTGACCTCTCCGTACCTTACTTTACTATCTGTAAAATAAGGGTGTTAAGAGTCTCTGTCTCATAGAACTGTCATAAAGAAGAAAATATTTAAAATAATAACTACTAACATTTATTGAATATTTATCTGCTAAGGTTCAAATCCACTTCTCATCACTATACCACACTACCTCTCATGCTTCGACTACACAGCAAATGCCAAGGGCTCAGGAAAATGTAGGCACTAGTATTAGACTTTCATTCTAGAATTGGAGGAAGTATAAGGTGGTGGTTTGGAGCACAGACTTGGAAGTCCAGCAGAGCCACTGGGTAAAATATATGGTCCCATTTGTAATGTTGATATCTCCCCTGATTTACTATTTGATACCACTTTGGGATGATGACATCTCTGTAGCCTCCCGATTCTCGGTGAGGGGCTCTGGCAGCCACTGCCAACTCACTGGAGTCTGTGCTCAAGATGAAACCTATAGGTAGTGGGAGCAAATGGTGATCCCTTGGGGTGGGCAGCAGAGCACAGTGATAAACAGAGCATGTTTTATCTAGGAAGAACCCCATGCTTAGTTCCAAACTGCAGCCACTGCGGAGGATTTGACCAAGGTCCTTCTCAGCCTGACTAACAATCTACCTAGTGGGCACCTGAGGATCTAGGGTAGAAGATGGGACCCAAAGAGACATGCAGAGTCCTGAAAGGGGGTGACAGTGGTGGGTGGAATTCCCCTGACATTCACCTGGTCAACCTAGCTAACCCTTAATAGTCAACAGCTCTTTGCCAGGCACTGAACTAAGAACAGAATCCTCTTTATTTCTAATCTTTATTCTAATTCTCATGACAGAGAGTGTAAGCTGTAGTCCCTGGCATGTTATAGCTACTTATAGCTGTCATCAACTCTGGTAACATCATTCTCTGGGAGACAGATCTACTTTCAGGGGACCATTTCTTTGTCTCCCGCTTATCCTCCATCTCCTATCAGTTCCTCTCCCATTAATATTAGTCTTGTGGACATTTCTGACCCCACAAATTGATCTTAGGTGTCCTAGGGTCTTCCATAAGGCAGCAGTTGCCCCATTTTAGTAGCAATCAAAATCATTGATTGGAAATACTAATGATAACCATGACATAATGGAAATAATAATAACTTAAAACCCATATGTATAACCAACATTTACAGAATGTTTTCTCTGTGCCAGGCACTGCATTAAGCACTTATTTCCTCAAATTCTCACAATTTTATAGATCAGAGATTATGAGGCATGATTTGGTAAAAGTGGAAAATGAGGCTCAGAGAAGTTGAGTGATGACCTGGGACCCAGACTCTGAGCCACTGTGTTCCATCCCTATAGGTCTCACACATGCTCAACCACTCAGATATCATTCTCAGCACTACCTGGATGGATGCCCTTTTCCAAAAGGAATCCATAGGATTATTTTCACAGTCTTTTGATGTAGGGCAGGATTGGTAATCGAGTCCTAAGGGGAAAGTAGACAAACATGTTTTATTCCAATTATCTATCTCAGAGAAGAACTAACTTACAATGTATGCCAGATCCATGAAAAATACTTAGCCTCCGTTCTGTACAATGTGTACAAGTTTAACATCCACAGTTCTTCCCACTTGATCCACAAGGAGCCAGGTGAGGGACCACCTTATCCATGATACTGAAGACGTTCATCATTTTGCTCATCACAATGTGAGGAAAGCAGAGAACTAAACAGCTGGCTAGTGAGTGAGCCTAAGTGACCACTGCACATCAGCATATTGGCTGGGTTATTTCTCTACTGGAGCACTAGTAAAGCAATTTTTTAAAACCCACAAGCAACAACAACAACAACAAACACCCTTTGCTTTATTGGGAGAAGTGCCTTCTCCAAAAATTCAGTTGTTAGACATTATCTTAGTAGTAAATATAAGGAAAAAAAGTACTGAGAAAGTGATAATCCTTAGCCAGAAAACAGAAATTTTATATCATTGAAAAATATATAAAATGTTAAAATGTATTATGTTTAAAAATGTTTAAGGACAGACTAAAGACTCCAGCAGATCGATGGAACATGGGATGTGCTTATCATATACTCTATAAAGAAAAAAAAATTCTAATAGACAAGTTGACCTCATATTCCCAGCAAGTGCTGCTATTAATGGCATTATTCATAATAGCCAAGATATGGAATCAACCTGTGTCCATCAACTAATAAAGAAAATATGGCATATATGCATAATGGAATACTATTTAGCCATTAAAAAAATGAAATCCTGTCATTTACAACAACATGGATGAACCTGGAGGCCATCATGTCAAGGAAATAAGCCAGGCACAGCAAAACAAATATTCCATGATCTCACTTATAAGTGGAATCTTCAAAAGTTGATCTCATAGAAGTTGAGGAAGAATAGCAGTTACCAGAGGCTGGGGAGGGGAATGGATAAGGGAGATGGAAAGACGTTGGTCAATAAATACAATGTACACAGGAGGAATAAGCACTGGGGCTGTAATGCACAGTAGGGTGGCAACAGCTAACAATAGTGTACTGTATATTTCAAAATATCTAGTACAACGGATTTTGAATTTCTCACCACAAAGAAATAGTAAATGTTTAAAATGATGGATATGCTAATTACTCTGATTTGATCATGACACAATGTATATATGCATCAAAACATCACATTGTACCCCATAAATATATATAGTTTTTATCTGTCAATGAAAAATAAAACAAAACTTAAATTTAAAAAAAGAACCAAGGCCAGGTGCAGTGGCTCGCAATACCAGTGCTCTGGGAGGCTGAGGCAGGAGAATGGTTTGAAGTCAGGAGTTCAAGACCAGCCTGGACAACATGGGAACACCACGTGTCTACAAAAATAATTTTAAAAAAACAGCCTAGTGTGGTGTTGTGTACCTGTAGTCCAGCTATTCAAGAGGCTGAGGCAAGATGATCCCTTCAGGACAGGAGTTCAAGGCTGCAGTGAGCTATGATCATACCGCTGCATTCCAGCCTGGGTGGCCGAGTGAGACCCTATCTCAAATAATCATAATAATTGAAAAATAAAAATAAAAAATAAAATAAGAAAGAACTGCTGTCAATGGTTTGGGTTTGCTATTTTCTTGACTTTTTTCTATGTGTATATTTTCATGGGTGTATTGTGTATATGTGTTTTTATTTGAATAGCATCATACCAACCACAGGGTCATGTAACTTTATTTTTAGCTTAAAAATATGCTTCTTTCCAGGTCAATAAGTTAAAAACCCCATCACCATTGCTGGTGGCCCCACAGGATTCCATGACACACACATTCTGTTATTTAGCTGACCTGAACTGCTGGACTTCACTTCCTTCTGAAACAAAGAGGGCACAGATAGAAACAGGCAGTGGGTGGGGTGAGGAAGGAATAACTGGTGGTTTTCTGGAAGGCTCTCCCTTTCTTTATATGTTTTTCATCACATTCCTCCCCTCCTTCTCCCCACCTTCAGCATAATCAAACGAAGGCTTCCTGGTCGTTCCATTTGACCTGAAACCTGCAATGCTGCCCATCTCACTCACAGTGAAGAGCAGAGGTCTCACAACATCCGGTGCCATCTGGCCCTCCTTTATTCCTCTAGCCTCATAGCCCGCACTTTCATCTTTGCCCACTGCCCTCCTTGCTGTTAAATATGTCACACACGCTCCCACCTTAAGACCTTTGCAATTACTGTTCTTCTGTCAGAAAATGCTCTTTCTCTTCTCCTTCAGGTCCTTGTTCAAATACCAGCTTCTCAGTGAGGTTTCCCCTAGGCATCTAGGTAAAAATGCAACACTTTCCTCTCCCTGGCCCTCCACCCTCCACCTTTTGTGTCCTTATTACCTGTTTTATCTTTCTCCATAGCCCTTATAATCTTAAGGCAGACTATATATTTGACTTGCCTGTTTATTGTCTTATCTGCCCTCCTATAATGTAAGCATGGGGTATTAATTTCCTCTTTTATTCTCTACTGGGTTCCCACTGTCTAAAAGATGAGGGTCTGGCACATAGTAGACACTATAAATTTTAGTTTGATGGGCAAATGAATGAAGGAGAAATAAAAAGAACTGATATTAGGTTAACTCTTTGTTATTTTTCCCCCCTTTTTGTGACGAGTCCCACTCTGTCACCCAGGCTGCAGTGCAGTGGTGTGTTCCTGGCTTAGTGCAACCTCCATCTCCAGGGTTCAAGGGATTCTCCTGTCTCAGCCTCCTGAGTAGCTGGGATTACAGGCATGCAACCACCACACCTGGCTAATTTTTTTGTATTTTTAGTAGAGATGTGGTTTCTTCATGTTGGCGAGGGTGGTCTCAAACTCCTGACCTCAGATGATCCACCCACCTTGGCCTCCCAAAGTGCTGGGATTACAGGAGTGAGCCACCATGCCCAGCCTGATATCATGTTAACTTTTAAAGTGACTCTGATATCCAGGAAGGATCTCTAGTCTTCATGACAAGAACACTCCCTCACCTCTTTCCTTGCCAGCCTCCCTCCTCAAGCTTCCCTGATGCCCTGGTGGAGGCTGGTGTCTCTCTCTGCTATGCCTCAGCACAACATTTTTCCTGCATTACAGCCCATATCCCCCTATGAGGCTATAAGCTCCCTGAAAATGATGACTGCTGTGTCGCCAGCTCCTAGTACCACAGTTGGATGAATGAGGAGAGTTTGCAGTACATTCAGGCCAGTTCTTGTGACTCTGACGTTTCCTATGACTTGGATCTCGAAATCTCTGCTGGCAGCCTGGAGTGGTGTTAAAGCACACAGGCTTCGGAATCTATCAGGACAGAGCTGAGACCCAGCCTTACCACTTCCAGTCATTTAACCTCCTTAAGCTTCAGCTTCCCTCTCTGGACAAATGAGGATAGTAAGGCAGAGTTGTGCAAGGTTGAGAATATGGGCTCTGGAGTCCGACTGTCTGCTGCTTACTAGCTATGCCCCCCTGAGCAGGTTTCTTAATCTTGCTGTGCCTCAGTTTCTTCATTTATCAAAGTGGAGATTATGATAGAATCCCATCAGGCTGTCATGGCATTAAATGAGTCTACATGTGTGTGTGTGTAGTGCTATATATATATATATATATCTTATATATATATATATATATCTTAGACTGGCACCTGCAAAAGATACGTATTCTCTAGCAGTGTTATTATTAACTATTCTTGACACTTATCTCAGAGGACTTGGAGAGAATCAAATGAAATGAATGCATATGAAAGCATTTAGCACAAATGGTAATGCATAGTACACAGGAGCTCTTAAGCGTCCTATGATTTGTGCAGGAAACTTACCAGAGGCATTTTTCTGTCGACACCAGCTCAAGAAATCTGCAACCCTGCCATACAGAACATCGCTCACAGGCATAAAACGACGGGTGTTATCCGAAAAACTGTTAACAAGGAGGTGGCTATTTTCCCAGAACAGAGACTAAGGAAAGACAAACAAAATAACAAAATACAAAACAAAATCAAAACAGACTCCTCAGGCACAATATCCTCAATGCAAGTCAGGCAATCCAGTTCTCATTCAACTCTGACCTGCTGCACAACAACTGAACTTTCTTTTTTGTTGTCTTCATCATTTATTCATTCAAAGAATGCTAGCATCTCTCCTCCCTTTCTTCCCAGGAGATCATGCAAATGTTGATGAAATATTTTCTCACTAGTACAAAATACACATGCATGTGATAAGATTACCTACATTAAAAATGATTAGCTGGGCATGGTGGCTCATGCCTATAATCCCAGCACTTTGCGAGGCCAAGGCAGGCAGGTCACAAAGTCAAGAGATCAAGACCATCCTGCCCAACATGGTGAAACTCCATCTCTACTAAAAATACAAAAATTAGCTGGGCATGGTGGTGCACACCTGTAGTCCCAGCTACTTGGGAGGCTGAGGCAGAAGAATCGCTTGAATCTGGGAGGCGGAGTTTGCAGTAAGCCACGATTGCGACACTGCCCTCCAGCCTGATGACAGAGCAAGATTCCATCTCAAAGAAAAAAAAAATCAAAGTAGCTGGGCTGGAATCCTGGCTCTGCCATACATTAGATATGTAATCTTGACCAAGTGTTCAATCTCACTATTTCTCAGTTTCTACTTCTGGAAAATGCAGAACATGAGCCCTTTCTCTTCTTCCACAGCTGTGGCCAGGAGAACATGCAGTCACAAAAAGCACTTCCTAAAGTGTCAAGTGCCTGCGAAACACATTGCTTTTATATTATTAATATTATTATTATTATTATTATTATTTTTAGACAGAGTCTTGCTCTGTCGCCAGGCACCAGGCTGGAGTGCAGTGGTGCAATCTTGGCTCACTGCAACCTCCGCCTCCTGGGTTCAAGCAATTCTCCTGCTTCAGCCTCCCAAGTAGCTGGGACTACAGGCGTGTGCCACCATGCCCAGCTAATTTTTGTATTTTAGTAGAGATGGGGTTTCACCATGTTGGCCAGGATGGTCTCCATCTCCTGACTTTGTGATCCACCCTCCTCGGCCTCCCAAAGTGCTGGGATTACAGGCATGAGCCACTGCGCATGGCTGCTTTTATATTATATTTTATAGTTTCCACTACAGCTTTTTCATACAACAATAACACAAATCCCCCCATCACTATTTCATCTGACCCTCAGTAGTTCTATCAGTTTATATTTAGACTAGACGGTCCCCAAGGGTGAGGGTGGTTTTTCACTGTTACATCCTTAACCGGTAGCACCAATGACTGGCAAACAAATAGCCCAGGAAGTATACTGAGTTTATCAACTAGCACCAAATCTATGAAAGAGAAGGAAAAAAAAGTTGGCTTCCCCACTTTTAGTGACAGGAAGGCAGTGAGGTTCAAAAAACAGCATATACTTAAAACTCATGTTTTTGGTCTCTTCTGTTTTTGAATGTCACAGTTCCATTTACTTGCTTTTACAAATAACACACAATAGAGAAAAATCAGGTTAAGAATGCTTATGTCAGAGAAACAAAAATGGTGTCTAGCTTTCTTTAAACTTGAGGTATTGTTTCAAGCAAGGGTTTTATGGAAATGTTCTGGTTTATTTTCATTTTATTAGAACTTAGGGTGTAGACAGAATATAGATATGTGGTTTTCTTAAATAAACTGGGACTGAATGAATATCATCTTAAGACCCATTAAATGGAGAGACGGGTCTCCTGGGAGGATACCGAGATTGAGGGTTTTCTGAATTTCTCCAGGGTCAGGCCATTGGGCCAGTTAAGATGAAGGTTATTTAGAACCGGACAGATGTGGAGGCCCAGTGTGACAGGTATGGCCATGTCCTGATGTCCTTGTGGTGATTCTCACACTGACTTGCTGATTTAGGAAATTTTCTTCTGCTCACAACCAGCGGGAGATCTAGAATCACTGTTGGAAACCCACATGGTTTGGATTTGTGTTTCTTGTCAAATTGTAATTTTCTATGTTGGAGGTGGGGCCAGGTGTGAAGTGATTGGATTATGGGGGCAAAATTCCCCTTTTGGTGCTGTTTTCGTGGTGGAGTTCTCAGAAGATCCGATTATTTACAAATGTATGGCACCTCCCTCTGCCCTTGGTCCTGCTTGTGCAATATAAGACACCTGCTCCCACTTTGCCTTACACAGGAGTAAAAGCTCCCAGAGTCCTCCCAGAAGCCAATGTTGCCATGCTTCCTGTACAGCCTGTGGAACTGCGAACCAATTCAACCTCTTTTCTTTATAAATTACCCAGTCTCAGGCATTTCTTTATAGCAATGTGAGAATGGACTAATACAGAAACAAAGCCAGCTTTCCACAGAGAGCTCAGCACACACACTGTGTGTGCTGCCCGATGTTTCTGTGAGTTTCTGTGATGTTGCAGGATGCAGGGGACAGCTACTTTCACACCTGGCCCATGCACCATCCATTTCTGTAGAGACAGAGAGCAAAGTTTTACCCAAGACAGTTGTAGCATTACCTTATCTCTGGGAATAGAGTGCCTGGAGAGGTTAATAAAAAGGTCATAGTCCGAGGGAAGCACGGAACAGGGATCCTTGGCAAGCACCACTTTAAAGGCTTCCCAGATGGCTGTGCAGTTCTTGTTCCTGTGCAAAAGTACAAGTTGGGAAGAAAACACACACATGAACATCACGATGTAATGTGAAGTGTTTCCACTTCTCTAAGAGCTTTACAAGAGATTTTGTCATATACTGACTCTGCAGAAGCAGGCTTACAAAAAAGACAACAAATTGTCATGGCTCAGGTGACAGACTCAGAAATCTGACACTGGAGTTGTCTCTAAAAAGGCACTCTACAGATTTCTCAGAGCTAAGGAACACAGCCTTGCCCCAGGCTCACAGAGACAAGCAGAAATTACACCGAGCAGGATGTGACAATTTCAGTCAATTATACACAGGTGCCTCTTCATTTAGACCTAACAGTGGGGCCGGTCCCATTGTCCAGGTCCACTGTGGAAATCAGAGACCAGGTGAGGCCAGGCCAGGCCAGCCAACAGGAGGTGTGATGTCAGGAGGGAGTCCCAATGCTGCAAAAGTCTTCCACCCCTGGTAAGGCAGGTGCACCCTCCAGTGTGAGCCCCTCTTGAGGTCCATGCTAGTTTTCAAAAAATATTTCCCACAGCATCTGTAACTTTTTGTTTCTCATACTGGCTGGTGTGTAACACAGGTGCTTCTTATATTATTCTCTGCTGCTTTTTATTTTCCTGAAGTGTATGACAATAAAAACAATCAGCACAAGAAACAGACATCACAAACATAAGAAAAGGGGTACCACAGAAGGAACAAAAATCAGTAAGAAATGCAGCACTGTCAAGAAAGACTCAAACTTCAGAAATTCTTTAGATTTAGGGGATCTGAAATTTGAATTCCAGAAGGACTGGACTCAAGGAATTCCAATCTGAGACCACATTCTGGTTTCTGAGGGTTCAAACTAAACATGCTGGCTGATAATGGGCTGTTACCCAGTCCACCTCTACCCAGCCCTCACTTCTAGAGGGATAGCTCTCCACTCTCCTTCACACTCACACACACACACACAAACACACACCCCTCACCTCTAGAACACACACACACCCCTCATCTCTAGAACACACACACACCCCTCACCTCTATAACACGCACACACTCCTCACCTCTAGAACACATACACCTCACCTCTAGAACACACACACACCTCACCTCTAGAATACATACACCCCTCACCTCTAGAACACATACACATACTAATATGGTTAGGTTTTGTGTCCCCAACCAAATCTCATCTTGAATCATAATCCCCATAATACCCACATGTCTAGGGAGAGACCAGGTGGGAGGTAATTGAATCATAACGGTGGTTTCCCCTATGCTGTTCTCATGATAGTGAGTGAGTCTCCCAAGATCAGATGGTTTTATAAGCATTTGCCCCTACTTGCACTCACTCTGTCCTGCCGTCCTGCGAAGAAGGTGCCTGCTTCTCTTTTGCCTTGACTTTTGTCATGACTGTAAGTTTCATAAGGCCACCCCAGCAATGCGGAACTGTGAGTCAATTAAACCTCTTTCCTGTATAAATTACTCAGTCTCTGGTATTCCTTCATAGCAGTGTGAGAACAGACTAATACACACACACACACACACACACACACACACACACCCCTCACCTCTAGAACACACACACATCTTACCTCTAGAACACACACACACGCACATCCCTCACCTCTAGAACACACACACATCTCACCTCTAGAACACACGCACACACACACACACACCCCTCACCTCTAGCACAGCGCACCCCCTCACCCGCAGACACACTTCACAGCCCCCTCCACGCCCCCATCCTTCAGGACCATCGCTGTCTCCACACTCACCTCTCCCCTCAAGGCCTCTCTCATTGTCCCCTCACCCCGACCTTTAGCGTCAGTTTTCTCCCCCCACTCTCTCTACACCGTTGCCTCTTTTCCCCGCCCGCTTCCCGCTCTGCCCGCGGCCTCACCGCTGCTCGGGACTCAGCAGCGCGCGGTACTCGGCGCAGCGACCCAGGAAGATGTCCTGCAGCTGCGGGCTGGTGCCCTCCCCGCTCCACAGCGCGCGCGCCCCGCCGGCCGCCAGCAGCAGCAGCAGCAGCTGGAGCAGCCGCGACGCCGCGCACCCCCGGGCCGCCATCGGGGAACTTTGGTCCCTCCAGCCCCGTGCCTTTTCCATTCTCCTTCTCTCCTTCTACTTAGACTGCTCCGCAAACTGATGCTGGGCGGGACTCTAGCTCTGACAATTCGCTTTTCCGTTTCCCGATTCAGTCTGTTTCAAGCCTGAGCTTGGGGCGGGGCAGGGTGGCTCAGGCCAGCAGTCCCAGCACTTTGGGAGGCTGAGTGGGGCGGATCGCTAGAGTGTAGTCTGTTACGCAGTCGAACCTGAGTAACATGGGTAACAAACTTCCTCTCTACCAAAAAAAAAAAAAAAAGCCAGTCCTGGTGGTGCGCACCTGTAGTCCCAGCTACTTGCGAGGCTGAGACGGGAGGAGGCTTGACCCCAGGGAATCGGTAACTGCAGTGAGCCGTGCACTCCAGCCCTGGGAGACCGAGCAAGATCTTGTCTAAAAAAAAAAAAAAAAAAGCCTGAGCCTGGAACATCACCCCGGACAGGACCGGTGGATCGCGACACAGGCTAATCTTAACTGGTGTCCTGGGGAGGGCGCCCCAAAGAAGCCACGAGGTTGGAGGAGAGGTAAGTCATCAGAGAAGAAAGACTTTTCTTCTTCCAAAGGATGACAACTTTGACAGATGCCCTTTTTCACACCAGCCAATAAGTGATTTTTGTTTGTTTTCAGGAAATAATAACCACAACAACATGCCAAGCACTTTGCAAGCATAATATTCCGCATCCTTCCTTGCTAGGGTTATAATTATCTCGCTTTACTAATGGATAAACTCAGGGACGTTAAGTACGTTTGGCCCTCTATATTTGTGAATTCATCATCCAGATTCAACTAACCATGGATGAGAAACATTTGGGGAAAAAACTGGTTGCATCTATACTGAACATAAATGGACTTTATTTTCCTTGTTATCATTTCCTCAATAATACAACTACTTACATAACAAGTACTAGACATTATAAGGAATCTAAAGATGATTTGAATTATAGGAGAGGATGTGCAAATACTGTACTACACCATTTAATATAAAGGCCTTGAGCATCTGTGGATTTTGGTATCCAGTGTTGTCCCAGAACCACTTCTCCATGGATACCTACTGCCGACAAACTTGTCAGAGGTCACAATCTCCCTTTCTGCTAGATGCAAAATCCTGGAGACCGTCAGTTTAAGAGAGCTGTTATTAACAGAATTCCACGTGGAGGCCCAAGTCCTCAATTCTTACAGTAATGACAGCAATGAACTCTGAGAGCCTGGCAAGCACTTGATAAACGCGAGGGAGGACAGTGCAGGTGTAGGTGATCTATCCTGTTTTATTTGAATCTCTTGTTTTCTATAACCAAATTCACATTCTCCAGTTCAGTCCCTCCTTAAGTTAAATCTACTTTCCAGAGGTAAGCATTTTTAATTATTTCAACAGTTTTGTTCCTGGTGTTTACTTCCATATTTCTAAATAACATGTGTGAACCCTGAAAATTTGAGACAGATCTCAGTTAATTTAGAAAGTTTACTTTACCAAGGTTGAGGAGGGATCTGTGACACAGCCTCAGGAAGTTCTGATGACATGTGCCCAAGGTGGTTGGGGGACAACTTGGCTTTATACATTTTTTTTTTTTAGATGGAGTTTTGCTCTTGTTGCCCAGGCTGGAGTGCAATGGTGCGGCCGCAACCTCCACCTCCCCAGTTCAAGCGATCCTCAGCCTCCAGACTAGCTGGGATTACAGGCATGAGCCACCACGCCCGGCTAATTTTTTGTATTTTTAGTAGAGACAGGGTTTCTCCATGTTGGTCAGGCTGGTCTCCAACTCCCGACCTCAGGTGATCTGCCCGTCTTGGCCTTCCAAAGTGTTGGGATTACAGGCATGAGTCACCGCGCCCGATGGCTTTATACATTTTAGGGAGACATGAAACATCAGTCAATATATGTGAGAAGTACATTGGTTTCGTCCAGAAAGGCGGGGACAACTTGAAGCAGGGAGGGGGCTTCCAGGTCACAGGTAGGTGAGAGACAAACGGTTGCCTTCTTTTGAGTTTCTGATAAGCCTTTCCAAAGGAGGCCATCAGAATATGCAACTATCTCAGTGAGCAGAGGAATGACTTTGAATAGAATGGGAGGCAGGTTTGCTCTGAGCAGTTCCCAGCCTGACTTTTCCATTTAGTTTAGTAATTTTGGGGCCCCAAGATTTTCCTTTCACACATGCCTGGTATGGTTTGTCCCCACCAAATCTCATGTTAAATTGTAATCCCCAGTGTTGGAGATGGGGCCTGGTGGGAGGTGATTTGATCATGGGGGTGGGTCTCTCATGCACGGTCTAGCACCATCCCCTAGGTGCTGTTCTCATGATAGTGAGTGAGATATGATTGTGTAAAAGTATTAGCACTTCTTCCCTCTCTCTCTTGCTCCCTGCTGCCACCATGTAAGATGCCTCACTCCCCCTTTGCCTTCCACCACATTTGGAAACTTCCTGAAGCCTCCCCAGATGCAGAAGCCACTATGCTTCCTGTACAGCCTGCCGAACTGTGAGCCGATTAAACCTCTACATCGCATGTTCTTACTCATAGGCAGGTGCTGAACAATGAGAACACATGGACACAGGGAGGGGAGCATCACACACTGGCACACTGGGGTCTGTTGGGGGGAAATAGGGGAGGGACAGCGGGGGGTGGGGAGTTGGGGAGAGATAGCATGGGGAGAAATGCCAGATATAGGTGATGGCGAGGAAGGCAGCAAATCACACTGCCATTTGTGTACCTATGCAACAATCTTGCATGTTCTTCACATGTACCCCAAAACCTAAAATGCAATAAAAAAAAAACGACCAGTTTCAGGTATCTCTTTATAGCAATGCAAGAACAGACGAATACAATGCCTATATGCTATTTGTTGATGTTTCTGTTTCTTTCTTTTTTTTTTCTTGAGACAGTCTCGCTCTGTCACCCAGGTTACAATGCAGTGGTGCAATCTTGGCTCACTGCAATCTCTGCCTCCCATGATGAAGCGATTCTCCTGCCTCAGCCTCCTGATTACCTGGGATTACAGGCATGCGCCACCAAGCCTGGCTAAATTTTCGTATGTTTAGTAGAGATGGGGTTTCATCATGTTGGTAAGGCTGCTCTTGAACTCCTGACCTCGTGATCCACCCACCTTGGCCTCCCAAAGTGCTGGGATTACAGGAGTGAGCCACGGTGCCTGGCCCATGTTTCTGTTTTGGATATTATTCTTTAATTTCCTAGTATGAAAAAAGAGATTTTAGCTTTAATCCTGTCTCACCTCCAAAATGCATCCTTCTGTACCCTTCATTCTCCTAATATGGCTATATCACAACTTTAAATCTGTTAAGAGCATTTACAGTATTATGATGTTGCCGGTATTATTCATGGCTGAGCTTATAGCATTCTATGATTACATTTTATTTGTTGTAAACCACTTGTTTACCTTGGAGGTAATCATTGTCTATGCACCCCAATCCCTGCCTGGCCACACACACACTTATTTGTGTATTTGCTTGATATTCTATGAACACCTATGATTATGGTCAAACTCTCTGATAGACATGTAAATCTCTTGATACATTCAAAAGCATCAGTCAATATCTCAGGGGGTGTGTATGACTTTTTTATTATTATTTTTCTTTCTTTTTTTTTTTTGAAACAGAGTCTCATTCTGTCGCTCAGACTGGAATGCAGTGGCACAATCTCGGCTCACTGCAACCTCTACCTCCCATGTTCAAGTGATTCTCTTGCCTCAGCCTCCTAACTGGGATTACAGGTACATGCCACCACATCCGGCTAATTTTTTTTTATTTTTAGTGGAGGTAGGGTTTATAGGCCGTCTCAAACTCTTGTCCTTGAGTTATCTGCAAGCCTCAGCCTCCCAAAGAGCTGGGTTTATGGGCATGAGCCACTGTACCCCACATTTTTTTTTTTGTGGGCAGGGAAGAGTGGTTTCTTGAAAACATCCTTCCTGGAGCTGTCCAGTTTTCTGTCTGAATCTGAGCTTCTTGCTCTACTTGCTACACAGCAGTCATCCTGGTAACTTCCTTTCATCTCTCCTGTGCTGAATGCCCTGTTTACTAGTGATACGGTTTGCTGTGTCCCCACCCAAATCTCAACTTGCACTGTAGCTCCTAGAATTTCCACCTGTTGTGGGAGAGAGCCAGAGGGTGGTAACTGAATCATGGGGCAAGTCTTTCTCATGCTATTCTTGTGATAGGGAATAAGTCTCCTGAGATCTGATGGGTTTATCATGGGTTTCCACTTTTGCTTCTTCCTCATTTTTCTCTTGCCACTGCCACATAAGAAGTGCCTTTCACTTCACACGATTCTGAGGCCTCCCAGTCATGTGGAACTGTAAGTCCAATTAACCCTCTCTGTTTGCAGTTTTAGGTATGTCTTTATGAGTAGCATGAAAATGAGCTAATACACCTGGATCTCATGTCCTCCTCTTTCTTGTTTTATGGAGCACATCTTCCAGTAGCTTCTTGAAAAGATACATAGGGGACTAAACTGAGATTTTTGCATAAGAATTCAAAATGTTCTTATTCTGCCTTCACACTTGATTGAGAATTTGGTTGGGTTTCTGAGATTTTTGCTAAGAATTCAAAATTTCATTATTCTAACCTCACATTTGATTGAGAATTTAGTTGGGTAGATTTTTGTGTTAGAAAGCATTTCCCTTCAAAATTTTCAAGACTATGCTTCATTGTTTTCTGTGTTGCTGTTGAGAAATCTGAAGCCATTTTCATATTTCTGTTTATTTGACCTTTTTGTTGTTGTTGCTTATTCTTTGGCCTGTTTTTTTTTCTATCTGGAAGTTTTCACAATTTCCTTTTATTCTCAAGGGTATGAAATTTCAGAGATGAATTTGGGGAAAGGTAGTTGTTTTTCATTGTAGTGGGCAATCCATGAGCCAAACTCACGTCTTTAAATACTGAGATATTTTTTTCTGAGGAGGCAGACCCATACAGATTCACTGCCAGTAACTCAGATTCCTTCTATTGCTAACATATTTTGTGCTGTGAGACTCAGATATTTGCCGCCTTTAACACATGCACAAATCTCGTAAGGTTTTAAGGAAGTTTACAAATTTGGGACTGGGCAGCATGTGGCCCGTGGGCTGTGGGTTGGAGAAGCTTGATCTAAAATATAGAAAGAACACTGACAACTCAAAAGTAAGAAAAACAACCACATCTTAAAATTGGCAAAATAGTTGAACCTATACCTCACCAAAGAAGATATTTAATTCCTAGGCATTTACCAAAAGAAAAATGAAAATACATCTATGCCTAGAAAACACATCTATGCCTATGTTTGTAGAAGCTTAATTTGTAACTCAAAACAGTAAATAATGCAAATGACCGAGAGGAATAAATTAGTAACTTGATATCATCATATAATAAAGTATTATTAGCAATACAAAAAAATGACAAAAATTTTAAAAATATGCTGAATGAAAGAAGCTAGATGTAAAGGAACACAAACTTTATTACTCCACTAATATAAACTTATAGAAGAAATAGTATGCTGATACATACAGTTGTGGCAAAAGAGATTTCAGATGGAGCTAACTGCCTGAGCAAAGGCAGAAAAGGAAAAAACCACGGAGCTTCTGGTAACAGTTGAAAGTTTCGTTTGGTAAACAGGATGCAGACGGAAATTAGACAGGAAAGTTAGGGTCATAGCTTAAAGCCATTGAGCACAATGCTAAGGCATTTGCACTTTGTTCTCTTCATCATTATCAATAATTTCTGAGCTTCCTTATTGAAAACTGTGTTTCTTTTTTTGGTCAGAAATCTTGATTGCCAGAGAATAAAGAGAGATTATGCATTTAAAGGTCTTAGAATAGTATGTTTCACAGTGTACTTTCAATCATTGTTCTGAATGCTTCTCTCATATATTGTGTGTTTATTGCCTGTTGTGGAAGGTTGAAAAATAGCCCAGCAAAGAAAGTTTAGTTCACGTCCTAAACTCTGGAGCCTATAAATACATTACATAGTAAGAAGGACTCTGCAGATGTGATTAAATTAAGGATCTTGAGATGGGGAGATTATACTGAATTATCTGGATGAGTCCAATGTAATCCTAAAAGTCCTTATAGGAGGAATTTAGGTAAATCAGAGACACAGAGAAAATTACGTGATAGCAAAAGCACAGAGATACTTGAAGATATTATGTTGCTGGCACTGAAAATGCAGGAAGGATCCATGAGACAGGGGATGCAGGCAGACTTCAGAAGCTTGGAAGGGTAAGGAAACGTTCTTCCCTGAATAATCCAGATGGAATGAATCCTGCTGATACCTTGACTTTCACCCCATTAAGACTTACATTGGACTCCAAAAAAGAATAAATTTATGTTGCTGTAAGCCACTATGTGGCAATTTGCTAAGCAGCAATAGGAAACAAATACAGTTTTGGGTACCTGAAACCATCACTCTTTCTGCCTCCTTTTCCCTTCATTTCCAAAACTGAACTTGGGAATCACCCAGGAGCAGGACTACTATTCTTGTATAATCTTGACCAGAGTCCACGAGGGAAAAAGCAAGATTGGAGAATAGGTGAGTTCAATAATCAAGAGAAAGATTTTTCTGGCCTCAAATTATGACAATTCTGCTCTAACGAACACTAAAATTATGGAAGTAATTTGGATTTGGATAATCTGTAGAGAGACTGGAATAATTTTTAGGAATATGATACAAGAGGCCTAACATCCTTGAATAGGCTGTTAGTAGAAATATGGGTGTTATGAGGGCTTGGAAGTGAGAGTATGGTAGAGAAAACTTGTATTAGAGAAAATCTTAACACATCATAAACTGTAGAAATACAGATGTTAAAAGTGCTGCTGGTGAGGGCTCACAAAGAAATGAGAAATGTATTTTTTGAAACTAAAGGAAAGAGGGTTATTTTTATAC